>ML801567.1:43470-62629 GCA_009831015.1 Picea engelmannii | reverse complement strand
CAGAGTCACTATAAGGTAGGTTGAGAGGGTTTTTCCCTGTGACAAGGTTTCTGTCTTCAAACTTTAACTTCCTCTTGATTCCTCCCTGTTTGCTGGATGATGCTTTTATAGAATCCCTGGGCATTGAAATCCCTTTCCTCCTCGTGTGACTACTCTTGGGAGTAGGATCATTTATGCTTCTAGACTTCTTTGCTTTTATCTCTGGAGGTCTTTCTATCTGAAACTCATTCCAGAACAAGAAGAAACTCCATTCTATTTGCTTCCTCTAAAGAGCTTCTTTGACAAGGAGGGTAATCAACCCCTGATGTGATATTCTGCTTATAACTTTAGTAGGCTGAGTTTTTACCTGTTTTGCCATCTTAATCAGGGTTCTATGAAAGAAATAAGGTATGTTTAAGTGTTCTCTGCCTGTGAAGTGGTTCAACAATTTAAAATGGTAGTACATCACTCTGTTATAGCGCCCTTCACAGGTGATGTATACAAAAATCGCCTTCAGAAGGGTCTGCCACTTCGATTCAAGATAGGACATGGGAATATCCTTCTTCCATGTCAAATTTTTATGCACTGGCAACAGATATGATCTGAATTCAACATTTGAGGGTGAAGAGGTTTTAAACCAGCAATCCCCTGTTCTGGACAACCCTGTGTATTCAGAAATATATGCTTCATCTATAATGAACTCCTCCCTGCTTATTCTGGCAATCCTTCCATCTTATGAGAGGGAAAATGCTTCAGCAACTTTTTGGTGAAAGGTTGTCAATTTTTCACAATATGTGAAAACTCCGACCTGTTTAAAACACTCTGCAACCTCTAGATGATCTTCAAAATACCACATGCCATCTACTTCGGATCTCAAAGCAGGGCTTGCTTTTGTCATAGCTCAATGTTGACTATGTCTGACACTGTGGGAAACTAGGTGTTTGGGAAACAACGATTCTAGGAACTAGGGATACAGTCGATATCACTTATGAACAAACGGTGAAATCGTTTGACAGAGCATAGGATTGATAAATTCACTAAAATACTGACCCACATTCGAATGACAGTCTAACTGGAGAAATCCGAAACTTCAAATTTTCGGGGGCAATTGTATTTATGAAACTTTGAAAAGGAACAGTTTCCGATCTTACCAGCTTACCAGACCAGATTTACTTGACTTGGGATGCTGGCTGAACTCGGAGACACCTTGCCAATCGCCAGAGAAAAGAGGGATCATGATTTTGAAAACACGATTTTGCTAATAAAATCGCGTGCTTGTAGTTATCTTTAGCGATCCTCAGGATTCATTATAACACATTGAGTTTCAAAATGAAAGAATGACCTGCTAATGATGATTGATGTATTTGCCACTGAAATGAAGGAAAGCTCCGTTCAATCATATCTGGCACTGACCGCTCTGCGTGGATTTGAAATGATTAATTCAATGGATAAAACGCAGGTGCTTTGAACCTTTTGGATGAACGCCACGAACTGAGCATCATCTCCCACAATCCGATCTTTCGGCAGTTGTATTCCTCATCATTGCAACAATTTTTGACATCTGGCGCGTGCGAAAGCATGAGTTTTATTTTTGCCCGTTCAAACATTTTTGGTGGTTGCTTTCTTTCTGCCTCGACCATTTATCTGCCGAAGATGAACACTTTCGGTGGTTAATGAGCATGCTGGAGGCTCGCCTAAACCATCGAATCCTTATATTTTGCCATTTTCTTGACCGAACCAAAATCAACATGTCTTTTGGGATTATTTTGGAAAAACAGACTTTCTAACATATTGATAGAAATTTAGAAATCAAATTTAGGAACCAACCTATCATCTAAAAATCAAAACAAATCTACTGATTTATTTGAGGAGTTAACAGGGGCGATTGATTCCCTTATACATCATTGCATGGCAGCGATGGTTGTGAGAGTCTATGGGTCTCTCACGACTCATCGGATCAGTGGGGGCCAACTGAGGGTTATGCAGAGGGCGTTGGCAAGTGATCATTTTTCCTAGGGCGTGATGCTACATGCGAAGATGGTAGGGCATCTAGACAGGTGTCAAGCTGCTGAATCAGGGGAATTCACCTTTGGGTCCATCTTGGTGGCGTGGTTCTTGGAGAGGGTGCATATGTTGCACCCTAGAGTGCTTTTGGATGCACCTGGTGTGCGAGAGCCGTGATTGAGGTGGTGGGCGACTATTTTGGTTCGCCATGGTGGTGGGGAGGGAGGTCATTATTTCATGGTCGAGGCTGCATGGGTATGGTGTCATATGCCACAGATCATACTTCGATATATGTATTTTTGGGTGGATTTCTGGGATGATCTAGATATGGTGCTACCCCTGGGAGAGGTGTTCGACCAAAGAGGTATGATTCTATTTTTGATGTTTTGATATGTTAGATAGCATAGCATATATTTTTATGTATGGATGGATGTTGATGCTATCATTTTTTTATTGTGTGTGCAGACGTGGGACCTCATGGGTATGAGGTTGAGTTGGTTAGAGTGTCGGCTCGTCAGGGATCGGTGATACCTCCGTGGGGAGAGCCGCGGGAAGGAGAGAGATGGCGATGGGATGATGCTAGGGTGAGGCCCGTTGATGATGAGAGAGCGGCCAGGAAATGTCGTTACGATGACCCCGGGGCAGGGCCATCACATGTTCCTTCGGTGGGGGCTGGGGGAGAGTTTGAGGATTTTCGTCGCCAATTAGAGGCGGTACTATAGGGAGTACCCGAGGGGATGTGGGTGCGCATCCAGGATGAGGGGGTATTGGAGCAGTGTATTGGTCTTCCGGTGGAGTCACGGAGTCTGATCCGCAAAGCAGCTATAGCGAGAGAAGCTATGACTGGACAGTTTCCGCTAGGGCCTGAGGGACCGATAGTTGGTGGGGTACCGCCTCCCGAGAGAGGACTAGGTGGTGGTTCTCTAGAGTCACCATGAGTGTCTCTATGTACTTTTTTAGTTTTGGTATTTATATAGGCCTACGAGCCTATTTGGTGCGGTGACACCAGTTTTGTATCTATAGGGGCAAGGTGGTTCATTGGCCTACGTATGTTTGTACATGTACTATTTTTTGTAAACATTGATGGCACGTTGACTGATATATATATATATATATATATATATATATATATATATATATATATATATATATATATATATATATCACATGTGTTAATGTTTTTGTTGATGTTGTCTAATTTATACGCTGGGAAAAACTGTTGATGGTTGATGTATGTGTAATGGTATCTTGATGTGATAAATGCCAATCTAACGCCAAGTTAGCCATATTATCTGTTGTTTGATTAAATTGTCTTGGAATATGAGTAAATGTAATTGAATCAAAATGTCAAGATAAAAGTCTAACTTGTAGGTATTTGCGGAAGAGGCAAGGATCAGGGACGTGGTACACATTGTTGAGTTGGAGGACGATGAGTTGGAAATCGAGTAATATGCTAAGGTGACGAACACGACGGTGACTGGCCTCTGCAAGGAGGCCAATGACAAATGTGTATTCATCTTGGTTGTTGGTTGCGGAGCCCAAGCATATGCCACTGGAGTGGAGTAGCTCATGCGAGGGAGTATAGAGGGCCCAAGCAGCCGAAGTGAGATTCTGTGTCTAATGACTAGCTCTGTCGGCGTAGCCGATGTGGTAGGCCGATGGAGGAGAAATATGTCAATAACAAAAATGATATATTAGATGAAAGGCATGGAGGAAAAAGAAGATTAAAAACTTCAGAAAAGTGTAAAAAAAAAAGAAAAATCCTAGTGTAGAATGGCTACACTCAGGCATAGAATTTCTTTAAGTACAACCCGTCGACGGGTTCTTTGAGCGGGTGGCCTTCAGGAGATGCCAGGATGTATGCACCTTTAGTCAGGCAATGTTGGCTGATATAATGTCCATTCCATAATGATTCAAACTTACCATGGCCAAAGGTATCATGAGTGATATCGTAAGAAAGGACGAGGTCGCCTTCGTTGAATGACCGAAGGTTGACATGGTGATCAAAGATGGCCTTCGACCATTTTTTAGCTGCCTCATTGTTCTGTAATGAAGATTGGCAATCTTCATTCAGGGACTCTAAGTTCAGCAAACGTCATTCCCTTGGAGTAGTGTCAGGTAATAGCTCAATAGTAGTGCGTAGTGTGGGGATTTCGCATTCGATAGGGAGAGTGTCCTCGACCCCATGGAAAAGATGAAATGGTGTGAAACAAGTGGTAGTTTTAACTACTGTGCAATAAGCCCACAGTGAGGAAAACAACATATGGTGTCAATTGGTCTTATGTTTTTTGACCGTACGTTGCAACATGGTTTTGAGGACCTTGTTGACCGCCTCTACCTGTCCGTTGGACTAAGGGTAGTATGGGGAGGCGACCTCGTGGGAGAAGCCTAACTTGGAGGAGAGTTTGATGAAAATCTCATTCTTGAAGTGTTTCTTGTGATCAGAGACTAATTGTAGGGGGACTCCAAAGTGGGATATGACATGGTTAAAGAAAAAATGTGTTTCAATGTCAGTGGTGTTGTTGAAGGTGGGCATGGATTCGACCCATTTGGTGAAGTAATCGACTACAATGATGATGTATTTGTGTCCATTTCTAGATGGGGGGTTTCAAGTCATAAAGTATATGCCCCATTTGCAAAAGGGACCAGCAGTAATGTCTGGTTGTAGAAGAGTAGGTGGTTCTCTTGCTTTGTTGGCGTATAGATGACATTTGTCACATCGCTTAACATCATGGATGCAGTCGTGAAACAATGTGGGCCAAAAATAGTCGACTCAAATTATTTTCTGGGATGTGGACATCCTAGAGAGGTGGACAATGCATGTGTCATTGTGGAATTCACTCAAGACTCTATCGTCTTCGTCAATAGTCAGACATCGATGAATTATGGTGTCGACCCCTCGCCAATATAATATATCGTCGATAAGAAGGTAACGAGGGGCCTAGTGTCGAATATGTCGACGATCATCCCTGAATAGGTGGTTCCCAAAATTTTGTGTTTGGAGGTAGATGAGAAGATCACCATACCAAGGGTCATCCAAGGGGATGTAAAATAGATGTTTGTCGGGAAAATCCATATTGACAGGAGAACTAGTAATCGTGGAAGGAAATGTCGTAATGCGTTCGAAAAGGACAAGGGATTTCTTACTCTTGGGTGTTGTAAAATAGAGGTCGTACTCCTAAATAATAACAATCCAGTAGGAAAATTTTCCATTAATTTGTCAGCGACTGAGAAAGTATTGCATGGGATTGGAATCTGCTACGAATTTGGTAGTTTGAAGCAGGATGTAATGGTGCAGTTTCTGGACTATGAGGACAACTATAAGGGTAAGTTTTTCTTTGTTATTGTATTTCAAAGGTGGCCCTGAAAGGTTTTTATCAACATAATAGATGACATGCTCCTAGTCTTCGTCCCCTAATTGGACAAGGACTCCTGCTACAAAGACGACTAAGGCTGATAAGTAGAGGATATAGTCGTGGTCATAGTTAGGTGGACTAATCAATGGGGCATTGGAGAGGGCCAATTTGAGATCATCAAAAGTGGTTTGAGCATGTTCATTCCATTGGAATGGGATATCATGACGTAAGAGGCGAAATAAACCATGTGCCCGAGTAGCATAATCAGGGACAAAGCAGCATAAAAAGTTAGCTTTGCCTTGTAGGCCCTACAGTTGGCATAAATTGCATGGTGGGGGAATTTATGTGATAGCTTGGACCTTGAGGGGGTCCGCGGTGATGCTACATTGGGACACAATAAACCCAAGGAGGTGACCAATGGTGACACAAAATAGGCACTTGAGGGGGTTCAAGTGGATGTTGTATTGACGAAACCTTTGGAATACTATCCGTAAATCCTCGATATGTTGAGTGTGTTTCTTGAATCGAGCAGTGAGATCGCCCAAGTAGGCGATAATGATTTGAGCCAAATCATGAAAAATGTATGTCATGGCACGTTGGAAAGTGACTCCAACATTCTTGAGGCCGAAAGGCATGACACGATATGCAAAGGTACCCCAAGGGGTAGTGAATGCGGTTTTGTATTAATTGGCTGGGTGGATATGAATTTGGTTGTAGCCAGAGAAATCATCCATGAAGGACAAAGTCTCGTGGCTGGCACAATCATCGATAGTTGGTCAATAAAGGGTGTTGGAAATTTGTCTTTGGGATAGGCATGAGTAAGATCGCGAAAGTCCATACAAACGCGAATATTGCCCTGTTTTTTATTCATTGGGACAGGGTTGGAGACCCATGACGTATATGCGATGGGGTATATGAACCCTGTAGTGTGTAATTTTTCAATCTCGGCTTTGATGGCTGCCTCTTTAGATGGGTGTAATGGACATTGCTTTTTTCGTACAAGTGCGATATCGAGCTAGGTGTCTATACAATGTTTGACAATAGAGGGATCAAGGTTGGGCATTTCGGTGTATGACCAAGCAAAAATGTCCCGGTACTCCTGGAAGAGGGCTTTGTAAGATATGATTTCTTCGGGAGAGCATGCGGCGCCAATGGTGATTTCCTCTATGATTCTAGGCTTGATGGAAATATCAATTTTTACAGTGGGAGAAATGTTGTCCATGTTGCCTTCTTCAAAAGCATCGGGGGTAGGGATAAGTTTATTGAACCAATATATGTTCCTAGGGGGGAGAAAATCTTTGGTTTTGATTGCATACATGGAATTTTGAACAAGAGGCGCAAAAGCGTCCTGTGAAAGAAATAATGCTCTGTGATGGAGTGAATCCTATGGGTGATTGGGGGTAGTTAATTCCTCGAGGATGTCCTCATCACAGTGGAACTGTCGAGAATACAAGGGATCCAGGAGAGTAACATTGGTGATTGTTATTGTGTGGTTGTCTTCTAATGGGGAAGAGGCAGGTGGGGTGATGCAATGAGGTTGTGATGGTTCTCTTGACATAAACCAAATATCAAGAGATTGTGGGTTGAAAATGGTAGTTGGGAGTAAAATTTCCGTGGGGAAATGAATTGGAGAATTGGGGGGATTTGGGGGTAAATCCTCCTCGAGGCTATCTATGAACCATGGAGAATTGGGAATATTTGGGGGTAAATCCTCCTCTAATCTATCTATGAACCATGGAGGAGAAGGTAGTCCCTAAGGCTCGGGAGAGAATATATAAACAATATCGGAAGAGGGAGTAGATGGAATTACTGACATTGTGGGTGGTGAGGTGATGGGAGAAATTTGAATCAGGGCCATTTGTTGATGCATGTATTCAATAATCATGGGAAACCGGTAGGTGAAATGGTCTAGTGAGTCACAAGGAGAGCAAAGACATCTCATCCATTCGTTGATGGAGGTCGTGACATAGTGGATGTCAGTGACCTATGTTTGAAATGACGTGGATGGAAGGGGTTCTTGTTGAAAGCTATGGCGAACCGTCGCTAGTGTCTTTCGAAATTGAGGTAATGTCGAGCAATGGTGGGTGTAATGGCCATACTCGGAAAAAATCACACATGCGAATTTGGTTCGTAACCCTTTTCTACCTTTGTTAGGGGAGGCGGTGGTAGTACTGGAGGAAGTGACGAGTGGTGTTGTTGTCTGAGGGAGTTGAATTAAATTTCATAGCTCAGGGAGAGACGGGCATTTATTGGTAGGGTGTCTATCTTTCTCGCATAGTGCACAAGGAGGTTGAACTCGAGGAGGAAGTGGAGCGGTGGGCTCTTTCTTCTTTCGTTTGCCCCTAGCTGTAGTAATGGTGCTGGTGTGTGGGGGTGCGGGTGGTGGGGTGGGAGTAAGTATTGGAATCTGCATTAGGATTCCTTTTTCTTGGGGAGGGAGGGATGGTTGAGGGACCATCCCTGGTGGGTGTAGATACCATACTGGAATTGCCAACACCATATTGGGAAGGGTAAGTGTTGCAGCTACTTGGAAATCTTTTATGCCCAGTGGGGGGTAAAAAGAAAGGGATTTGGGTAATGGCTTGTGGGACTGTCTCCCAAACTGGGATATGGCCCTGGGGGAGGGTAACATCGAGAACATGTGGAGTTGGATATTTCTCAGGGAATTCGTGAGGGAGGAGCTCTATGAACAATGGGACGTCAGATAGTAAAGAAGCCTCTGTGGGAGGAAGGATATCGCCAGTTTCTATTCCATTGGATGAGATGACACATACTTGTGCTGAGGGATGTATGATCGGGGGTTCTCCATGATATGTCCCTAGCAAGGATGGGTCTTTGAAAATTTTGGGACCCATCTCAATGAGTGGGTAGGTCTCTGAATTAGTGTGAACGAGAGGTAATATGTTATCGATGTTGGAAGAAGGGTTGGGCTCGTAATGTGACACTTGGTCGATGGTGACAATTTTCCTATTGTGGGGAAACATCATTATGCAAAATACAGAAGAGGCCACAGCTTTCATCGCATACATGTAGCTGCGTCCGAAAAAGATGTTGTAATCAAGTGAAATCTCAATAACTTTAATGTCAATGAAGATAGTTTTTTCCTCGAGTTCAACGAGGACATTTTGGAGGAGACCTTCGAGAGAGGATGGTTGTTCGTCATAAGCTCTCAAAGTGATGGAAGATGGTATGAGATCCAGGGAGCCAAGTTTCTGCCATACAGTTTTGGACATGATGCATGTGGATGCACCTTCGTCAATAATGCAGCAGTGAACTGTGATGTTCTGAATTTTAACCGGTATCTGGAAAGTGACCAAAGCGGGGAGACGTGGTTCCCCACTATCGATATCAAAGGTGATGAATCGAGTATCAGTAGGGTTGACTTCCCCCAGCGAAGAAAGTAGTGATTTTTGTTGAGTGGGACATGTTTGAAGGATTTCTAAGATGGACATGGTGGCAGGAGACTATGCCAAGTCGTCAACTAAGCTGTAATTGTGGGTCGTCCTAACTTAAGGGTTGTTGACATTCTTTCGTAATGGGATGAGAGGAATATGAAGAGGTGTATCAGTATTAGGGCATGGAATCATTAAAGGTGGGCCAGTTGTGATTGGGGGTGCTTCCAAGGTAGTGGGAACAGAATCAGGGGTACGCTGTATTAACGACTACATGTTTGTAGAAGTATTTCTTCCTCATTGGTGAGGAGGATAGTGTGATCCGTAGGATTTCCAGGGTTTGTATATTGTCCCATCTGGGGTGGGGCAGGATGTACCTCCTGTTGAGTGTTCATCACCCCTTGGTGTGGGATGGGGTTTTGTAGTACGGCGGGAGGTGGTTGCTGCACATATTGTTGTGGGGCCTACTGAGGGGCAGGTGGTGCTGGGGGACGTGGTCCACTTCCAGATTCTTTCATCTATTTGACCTCAACAATTTGAGGGAAATGGTGAGTATAATGGTCATATTCACCATAAAGGGCACAAGGGAAGTTTTTCCGAAGATTGTTGTTATTCTTCCCTTGGAGTTTATTATTATTGCCCCTTTGAGGGTTCTGGTTCTTCTGATTCTGGTTGCCCCCAACAAGTTGGTTTTGTTGGGGGTGATTCCCTCCTGGTTTGGGGTTATTGTTGTTTTGGTTTTTTCCTTTCTTTTTGGCATTGTTCGACTGATGGTTCGGATTAGCCATATTCATCTGTTTGAAATTTTGATATTTTTGAATGGGAGAGGGATGAAAAAAGTTAACCCCAACCCATGGGTGTCCTTGTGGTGGAATCATGGGCTGAGGGGGACCCTGAA
This sequence comes from Picea engelmannii, assembly GCA_009831015.1. Lineage (NCBI taxonomy): Eukaryota > Viridiplantae > Streptophyta > Pinopsida > Pinales > Pinaceae > Picea > Picea engelmannii. Next base: position 53,000 of record ML801567.1, on the reverse strand, counting down.
AAGGAAAGTATGGATTTTTGGGTGGAAATGGTCCGTAGGGTATATAGGAAGGCTTAGCGCTTTCACTAGTGCTTAGGGTGTAAGCTGAGGCAGAGGGGGTACCAAAACTTGATTGGGTCATGGGGTGTACTGTGGGTGTCGACGGTGGTCCACTGATGGGTGAAGGAAGGGAAACGAGGAATGGTTGTTGATAAGGGGGAGGAGGATAATAAGAGGGTGTGCCATATGTCGATGGATATTGAGATGTTCCATACATAGGTGGTTTTTGTAGGTGTGAATTGTTGTGTGTAGTGGTTCCAATCAATCCATCTGTTGAGTGGGACATCCCTGGTTTGTCTTGGCCAAATGAAACTAGTCTTGGGGCGTCAGGTAGTATTGTATATAAGTATCCTTACTATGAATAAAAGAGTTTGAACTGTTGGGCCTTGCTAATGGCTTCTTCTTCTAATTGGGGGAAGGTGGAAGCCACATATTTGGCAAGGAGGGAGACAAGTGATTTGAGAAACCAGTTGAGGCATTGCTGCTTGGTGGCTTCTTCTTTGCATAGACTACGTCGCCGACGCCATTCGTGAATGTGGTCGATGATGTGTATAGCAGAGGTTTGTTTAAAATTTGAGAGCAGTTCGAGACCATTGTCATGATGGATTGGAAGTTGTAAAAAGGTCAAAAATGCTTTGGCCAAAGATTCAAAGGTCGTATGGGACCCAAATTTTTCTTCTACATACCACTTAGTTGATGGGCCAGTGAGTGTGCATTGAAATAATCGCAATCAGACAGAGTCATCCATAATGATATTTGAGGAGCACCATAAATGAAAGGTCATGATATGTTTGGCTGGGTCGTCTCCCACTTTTACTTCAAACTTGGGGATGTCTGAAGGTAGTTTGGTAGGCATTGCAGGCCATGTGGGGTTATGCAAGATAGGATCATTAGTGAGTTTAATCAAATCTGATATATTAAGGAAAGTCAAGTATGGCATTTGGGGTTGTGGTGGAGGATTAATTCCAGCCATGGTGGGAATGTTTTGTGTGCCTAACCCTGAAAGAGGGTTCATTTCAGCCATAGTGTGAGTTTTATGTGTCCATGACCCATGAGGGGGGCTAGGTGGGGTGTTACTTCCTCCTGGGGATGAAGTGTGCCCCCCGCTTCCTTGTACAGGAAAGTGGGTGGATGATTGGTCTTGGGAAGTGGACCCAAGTAAAGTGGAATCGAGCAAAGCAAATCCTAATACAGTAGAACTCATAGGAGTGTGAGAAGGTGGATCTGATGAGTTGGCAAGACTAGGAACTCCCCCTAGAATGAGAGGGAGATTGAGCAATTGTCTAGAAAGACGGGGATTCTATGGGTCCCCTATGATGTCCGACTAGAAAAGTGAATGTGTGCGAATGGTGATGAGAGAAAATAAATGAACAAGAGCCTTTATAATTTTTGGACCTTCACAATATCATTCTCAATCGCATGTCAATAGCATAATACATAAATCAATTGATATATAAGCATAGATGTGGGTAGGTAGATTTTTTCCGCGTGGGAGAACAAAGAAAACAAATTCTCGTGTCCTAGAAGATGTAACATCCTTACTCTCAAAAATAGCACTGAACCTTCCAATAGCACTCAACAGTGGGGTCTGAAGTCACCAGAAAAGGAACTAGTGAAGGATGAAGTAATCAATTATAATGATGGGTAGAGCGTGCATATCCCGAAAGAGCTGGCAACATTTCCCAATAGCCACACAAAATCCATTCAAGGTGCAATTGCAGCCCACAATTTTTCCACCTAGGTAGATGTCCTACAATTTGGTCACTAGGTACCTCGGTCAAAGTGCGGCATTTAGATTTTCGGACTCATAAATGGGTCACGGGTTGGATCTCGTTCAAAAGGTGGGTGCCTCAAGGAGGGATGCACAAAACAACCAAACCTCGGCCTTCAACCCTTCATGGGTATCTCCCTGCCTTATGGTGTTAGGAACACTTGACTTGGAGGATTTAAATTTACCTATTTGACAACTTCTACTATTTGAAGATGTGAGAACCAAATAATGGGGAGTTATTTGGATGCCTATCCCCGAGATCCTACCTAAACTAAAAAATTTCTTTTGGCACCTCCTGTGGAGGAAAAATTAGTGAGTTTTTAGAAAAAATTTAGATGTGTTTGTTTGAGAGGTTGGGGGTGTGAACCAACCTCGTTGAATTTAAGAGGGAGTGAATAGTTTCATCAAGAAAGGGGTGGGGTGTTTCGGAATCCCTTTGGAGGAAATGTACTTCAAACTCCACAATTCGAGATGAAAACTATGTGAGTGAGTGGTGAATTTGTGTGTGAACAAGTGAAAATGTGTCAAATTGTTTTAATAAATTAGGTGTCACCTTGTTGCATGTGGACTTTATGTGGTCCTTACAAGTCTTGATTACCTAATTAACTAAATTTCATTGGTATAACCTTGAGGAATTTTAAAGTCCCTAGAGAACTAGCATGTGGACATATGGGTCCTTACTAATCCTTTAACTCCCTAGTGTGATCTAATCTAAGAAAGCTTCAAAAATTGTCCTAGATTATGGACATGTGGGCATGTATGGGCCCTTTACAAAACTGTTACACATTAATTTCATCATCCGTATGACCGTTAATGATGTAAACCTATCTGTAGTCTTCAGAGGGGTCAGTGGCCTGAGTTCCTGAAGAAGGAATGGAGAAGAACTTTTCCTGAGAAAAGAAGTTGCATTTTCCTTTGTGAAAACCCTATTAACGATGATTTTCGCATATTGCACTATGGCTAGGGTACGAGAATGCCTGATTCTTGTAGGCTGCACCATATCTAGGTTGCGAGAGGTTCATAGGTTTCTATATAAGCAATGTGCGAGAATGCTTACACGTGGGAAAAACGAGTGTTTTCTCGAAACTTCTAGAAGGAGAAACTTCCATGGTGAGGTGGCATCTGAATGGATCTTACTCACTTTCATGATTTAGTGGGATCATCCTAACCTCCTCACCTTATCCTCTTTAGCTTATAAAAAGAGAGGATATCTCATGGAGAAGGGAAAAGTTTTTTTTGGCTTGAGATTGTTAGCTTGGTTAGACTGGCTTTGAGATTTGCTTTGTCAAGATAGATTGTGAGTAGCTATCAGATCCATGGTCTCAAAATTCTTGGAGTGGAAGTGTGTGGGGAATGAAGGGTAGTTGGAAGGGACCTTAAGACATCAAGGCCATGGTTGTAATCTCTCTTTCTCATTTAATATGATACAGTAATATGATTCTTTCCTATAAAGCTTGTTATGTTTTATTGTATGATTCCTTGATCACATACATAGGTTTATATTGAGTTTATGTTATTACTATCACTTTGGTTGGTTGCATTGTTTTGCAGGTTCATCATTGTATGAGTGTTGGAATGGAGCTAGGATGGCAATGGCGAGAGGAAGTGACATTTAAACGGTATGTCACCTTTCCCTCTTTAGTTATTAAATTCAATATTTAAAACTTAAGGAAAGCGTCATGTTCTTGTGTGTTTTGTTCTAGATCTAGGTGGATCTAGGGAGATCAGTTAGTGTTCGCACCTACTGATTTATCCGATGACAAAATTGGCGACTCCACTGGGGAATGGATTTTTTCCTAGTTAATCATGAGGTCGCATTGAGACTAGCAGAGTTACTCACCCCGCTTTGTTGGTCTTGGTGTAGATATTATGTGTATTATGGGGGTCTCTTGAGAGGTATACCCACAATGATGAGTGGAAGCCTTTAAAGTTGATTTCGGGCTAGATACCCTGCCCTTGCACATGGATCGGACTATCGACTATTTCCCCAGGCATCGTTGTAGTGATTGGTAACCTTAGTGTCCTATATATTTAGGGTCTTTACACAAGGTGACTATGGAGGGGCAAGTCTTCACGGTACCTATAATCAACGTTGGTCAAACTCACTCGGGCTCCTTGGAGGGTATACCCACGATTATGTGTGGGAGCTTGAACTAGGGTGTAAGTTCATTAAGCAGGTTGTCAATGTAACTTTTCCACCCGCTCTATCTCATCCCCTTCTTACATTGTTCTCACAACGTTGGATTTCATCACCAACTAGTGTGCTCATTATGAGAAGGTTTTGTTTGTTTGCGTGCTTACTAAATTTTTACCGCGTGTTGTTTGTTTTCCCTAGAGAACTCTAGATTGGATATTTATTTAATGGTATCAATTCCTGGAATGACCAATGAAAGAACCCCTGCTCCAGGGGAACCTTTTGTTTTTCCTTCTTATGGAAACATTGGTCCTCCTCACATCTCTACTTTGAGCCTTCCAAGTCTCACTATTGGATTACCAGTATGGTTGTTTTCCACTCAGGTAATCCTGAATGTGGTTAGTGCTTCAGTCACAAGCACTTCCTCCCAAGAGCATCAACCTCATGTTGATCCTTCACCTTCTTCACCAGTAAGGTCTTCTTCACCTTCTTCACTTGCAAGGTAGCCTTTCGTTTCATCTTTGTCTAGTGAAAGTTTTGAAGCTAGTAACCCGGTGAATAAGAAGTAGAAGAAAATAAAGATTAAGAAGAAGAAAGATAAGAGAGGGTCAAAACCTCCAACCACTGTCAAACATGTTGGAAAATAACCAGTTACTTATAATCGTGCTGGGAGTGTTGATGATGTCAAGATCACCCAAACAACTCGTAAGCCCAAGTACACTTGTAGGCTTTGTAAGGGTATCCATCTTATTAAGGATTTCCTTGGTCTATCCAAGGTTATAGAAGTATGGTCTACACACCCTGACCAACCCATGTTGTCAGCCTCTGAACAACATGTTGATGACCTCCCGTCAACTAGTCACGATACCGTTGGGAAGAAGAAAAGTAGAGTCAAGTTCCCATGTATGTTATTCAAAGGGAGTCATATAACTCACCTTTTCCCTCATATGGACAAAGCCTCAAAATTCCTGGAAGACATGACCGTTTCACAGCCTCAACTTCCAGCTGCTTATCGCAAGATTTCTCTTGACCCACCTGTAGTTGATGGAATTATCAATCTGGTTCCCTCATTGGTCAATCCGATTGATCATGTCGTCAATGTGGTTACGTCTTTAATTTCACTAGTTGACAAAGTCATTGATCCGATACCATCCTTGGTCAATCCCACTCTCCCCTTAGAGAGTGAAACTAAAGCGGTCAATCCGATCACATCATCGGTCGATCCCACTCCTCCTTTGATGAGTGCTAAAGTGACTAATCCAGTCCCTTTCTTGGTCAGTCCCAACCTTCATCTGAAGAGTGCCAAAGTGGTTGATTTGATCCCATCATCAGTTAATCCCACTCTTTCTCTGAAAATTGCCTGTGTGGTCGATTTGCCCACATTTTTCTTCTTGATACATACTCTACCATGCCGGTGGGTATTCCGCCTTCTCCCATGGAACCTCCTCCAAGTAATGAGACCATCCTTTTTAATTGGGGTGTGCTAACTGGACCTCGTCTTCCCTCTCACATTCCTTTCTATATTACAGTACAGGTTTGTGGTCGAGACGTTCCTCAAACGCTGATAGATGAAGGTTCATCTGTTAGTATTTTGTCCTCTATTTCTTGGAAATCTTTGGTTTATCCTCCACTTGCACCGGTTACGTAGAATCTGTTAGCTTTTAATAGAAGAACTAGTCAACCTTTAGGGACCCTTCCTTAGTTTCCTATAACTTTCGGAGGGAAAACTGTCTTTATTGATGTCATGGTCATCCAAGACCCCTTGGATTTTTCTTTTCTCCTTGGGTGAGATTATTTTTATGCCATGAAAGCTATTGTGTATACTCTTTTTCATGTGATATCTTTCCCTCACAATGGATGAGTTGTGACTGTTGATCAACTTTCATTCATTGACCCTGACTGGATTGCCTCCCTAAATGGTTCTTATATGCAGATGGTATCGCCCCCGCCACATGTCAATTATGTGGCATTGTCTCTCATGCCTTCAGTTGCCAATGAATATGAGCCTCTCACTGTAAGCTCACTCCCTTATGACTTGGATCCAGTAGTTGACATGGAAATATCTTCAGTAGGGCTATTGGAGCCTGATCTCTTTACCCCTATCGGGACTCTTCACATGTGTTGATCTGAAAATAGAAGGCTGAATTATTATGCTATGCAAGCACCCTCTACTTGAATAAAATAAACCTTACAGGACCTTGCTTCATGTGTTAAAATATGCAAGATGGTTTATGTGTGAAGTTCATGCTTCTTCTTGTTAATGTATATGTGTGAGGAAATGTTCTTTTAAAAGATTAATTAGGTGCTATAAACCAATACACAACAACATAAAGTGCAGCAAATAACACAACAAACTCACAACAATAACAAGGTGATAAAGGAGTTCACTCCTCTCTAGGCTACATCTCCTTGAGCCTCCTTCAATGGACTTGGCTCTTTGGGATTAGTTTGTCAAATGTTCTTTTACAAGATGCTACTCAACTCCAATGGATTTACAGACTGTACCATTGGGTTCAGAATACATAAAAACCCCAAAAATGACTATTAGAACTCTGAAAATGGATCTTGTCTCATCCAGTCATGACCTCTTCTACATGTGGCCTCCAAGCTTCCCTGAGATTCTCTGTGGAAAAAACACCTGTAAAAGTCCTCCAATGGATCTAAAACCTATCCCAATGTGTTCAGAGCATAATAATTATTCAAAAATGACTATTCAGTCTCAGAAAATAGATCTGTACTCATCTGAGCAATGCCTCAAACAATGAGGGCTTCAAGCTCCCTGGAGCTTCCTCAAAATTCAATGGTTAAAAACATCCAAAATAAGTCTTCAAATTCCTGTGAAAATAGTGTCAATGGACTCAGAATGTCCAAAAACCCCTAGCTGGGCTTTTTCAACACCTCATTTGGTCAAAAAATCAAGAAGTTAGGACTCCTGCCATTTTTCCCCTTCAATCTGTTGTCACTGGTTCACCATTTCGCACGTGTGTGTCAATGAACCTAGCTTCTAGCGTTTCCCGTGCCTAAACCCAGCACACATGTGCCTTCCGAAATTGGTGCCAAACTATCACACCGTTAGCGAAACTAAAGCCCCCAAGGACGAAGGTGTTGGGCGCATGGGGGCCATGTGGCCACGTCCCAGTGCGCAAATACGCCCCGTGGCCTTTGAACGTTGAAATCTCCACGCCGAAGGTCACATGGGACGGTCATATGGCAAAGGCATGTGAACGGGGGCTAACTCCGTTGTAAAACACAAAACTCCCCGTGCCATTTTACAAAGGGTCATATGAAACTACAAAACCGCGGGCCACACATTAAAATCCCCCGCGCGCCCTTTGTATCGGGATCCATTTGAAATCCGGGGCATAAACGATGGTCAAATATAATGCCAATACAACCGTGTGGTGAACTATCCAATTCACGCGTGAATTGATAATAGGGTTGGTCATATGTTTTATTGCATAGAACCGGGGTTTTAAACCACACTCCCGCGCTCTGTTTAACACCGGCATGGTCACATGTTGCAACGCATAAAACCGTGTGTTATACCTTTTAAAAATCCCCTGCGTGCCAACCAAACGTATGGTCATATGTTAATGGTGATATGCCCGTGGGTCGGGGCTAAGCCCCAGCCCGAACCCCCGTTGTTTGCAACATTTTGTGAATTCAAATTTTTTAACACTCGTATACCATACAAGAACCAACGCGTGGCACATTGGTGGGTTGGCCTTTGTGAAAGATTTCAATGTGGGGAGAGGTCTGGGGGTCAAACTCCATGGACCCACAAAAATTTTAATAAACCAAACAATATCCCAAAATCCAATAAACGGGTGCCACGTGGCAACCCTTGATTGGGCCACGTGGCACCTTTCCATTAGACAAGTAAATGCCACATCAACATCACATTCGACCACAGTCAACCAATCAAAAATTGCCATGTCAGCATGTAGATCAAGCCACGTCACTTTTGACATGTCATCGTACGGAATGTACAGCCTGCCACGTCACCGTACGGACTGTACGGATAGGTACAGTCAGCAAAAATTTTTTTTGCCTATTTGGCTCGGCGAACAGATTGCGATATCTTCTCCATACAGACTCCATTTGAGAAAGTAAATATACCATCGGAATTAGGAAGACGAGACGGATGCAATGGTACCATTTTCATCACATTCCGAGCACTTTGAAATTTGAGCAAATTTTGATCCCCTGGTCTAGATTTTGATCACACCTTCCCACTGAAAGGATTTTGGACCCACAAAAGCTTATGATTATCTATTTGAGATTCAATACTCTTTTTCTTTCAAGTTCTATCAATTGATTCTACTCGAAAAGTCTTTTCGACAATCACCTGGATACTTTGACATGCCTTGCACTGCAACTAGCTATGTCCCTCAACCACTGCTCTTTGGCTGTCGTTGACGCACTGTTCTCTTTGTGCTTGGAAGACTGCCAACCTTCCCACTGAGAATCAAGTCCCTCTTGTGAACTCTTTGACGTCAACACAATCTGCTCTCCAATGGCTGCAAAAACTTTCCGGCGACATCTTGTCACAAGCCAAGAAAACCATCAATCTTGAAAACAAATTGACACAAGACTGAAAATAATGACAGCAAAGTCCTTTTTCTCTTCAAGAAAACTGTCGCATATTGTGCTTCATCAAAGCACATGGTGTCTTCCTTTATCTCAATGTACTCAAAATTGACTTACAAGCCAACAAACACCATCGACTAAACATAAGTCAAAAACATGATCAACACCACATAGTCATCAAGATAATATCGACACAAGTCGAGACTCATGTGAAACGTATCAACCTTCCAAAATGACAAGTCTAAAAACATGATAAACAGTCATGTTACAATCATGAGTCATTCATGATGAACTGTCACCAAGTTCATTGTTTACGCACTCACAAAAACAAATGCATGTGCATAGTTCTTCAACTCTCCTTCCAATATAAGCATAGGTACTTAAACCCAAAACGTGTGGGTACTAAAGAGATGAATATGAAAAATGTATATGGCTGTAACAAACGAGCATCACACCCCTCTTTTACATGATCTTGACGAGGTGGTATAACACAAGTATGCATTCAAAAGAAAATGCATTCACATGCAAACTTGTATCTTACAAGTTATGATACTGCTGCAACTTGTCAAACTTCAACAAAAATGAATAGATAAGGCTGAAATGTGCATCTACAACAAAAAAAATGCAAGCCTTACTTACTCAAGAACTCTAACCATTTCTTACCAAGCCAACTCAATGGTGAATTCTTCTGCTGAACGTCGTCTTCTTGTGAATCATCTTGACTCACATCAATGATGGAATCTCCTCTTCCATTCTTGTCAATCTTTTTATCCAACTGCTTCTTGTGTCGTGGATGAGGTTGGATGCAATGTCCAACATTGGTCAATGAGATGACCCCTCTTCTGACAATGAGTGCAAATCTTTTGCATGCTCTTTTCAAGTTGCCTTTGCTTGGAAAGTTTCCTGAACATGGTCAATCTTTTCCAACATTTTGAAACATGATGGTTATATAAACCACAATATGTACATGGACTTTTTCTTCCATTTTTACATGCA
>ML801567.1:31838-43432 GCA_009831015.1 Picea engelmannii | reverse complement strand
ATAGGCAGATTTATACCTTGAACATTCACCTTTATCGCCCCTTTGAGGAGGTGAATTTGAAGAGTTACAAGCTCTCTTTTGAAGACCAACAAATCTGTTCTCGTCCTCATGGCTGTCACAACTCTTTTGTTTCACACATTTACATTCATCTTGAACACAAGTGTTGCATGTTGAAGAGATTGAACTTTCAACAAAAGTTCTTGAACTTTCACCTTTAAAGCCTTCTTGAGGAGGTGAACTTGAAACAAAATTTGTTCTTGGAACTTTTTCATTTGTTTCCTCAACTTTGGAATTTTCTCCATCAATTGGTTCATAACCAAGACCACAATACTTAGGTCTCTCTTCAACAACAATAGGCTCAACAATGCCTTGTGCATGCTTGCCTAACCCTTTACCTTTATAGCCCATTTTTAACAATAACTTGGACCCTATTCCTCTTGTGTGATTTTCAAAAACACCAAAGCATTCTTGTTGAGAGGAATTTGAAGATAAACTAGCATTACATACCTCATGTTCATGCATGTACTTGTTAAGGGTTTCCTTTGCCTCATGGAGTTGATTCTCCATCTCATGCAACTTTTCTATAAGTTGGTCTTTCTCCTCCTTCATGGCCATCAACTGCTCTTGAAGGACAATGCTCTCTTCTCTATCTTTCCACAACTCTTGTACCATATCTTTCATGATTAGCAATGCCTTAAACATATCTTTGTCAAAGAACTTAGATTCGGAAGATGTATGAGAACTATCCATGTTTGAAGCTTCCTCCATCCTTGCAAGATATTAAACTTCAACACAAAACTTGCACAAATACCAACAACTAAATCTCAAGCTATCAATGGCAAATACATGAGCTAAAGAAACTATGCTCTGATACCATCTGATGTGTAAATAGAAGGCTGACTTGTTATGCTATGAAAGCACCCTCTACTTCAATAAAATAAACCTTACAGGACCTTTCTTCATGTGTTAAAATATGCAAGATGGTTTATGTGTAAAGTTCATGCTTCTTATTGTCAATGTATATGTTTGAGGAAATGTTCTTTTAAAATATTAATTAGGTGCTATAAATCAATACACAACAACATAAAGTGCAACAAATAACACATCAAACTCACAACAATAACAAGGTGATAAAGGAGTTCACCCCTCTCTGGGCTACATCTCCTTGAGCCTCCTTCAATGGACTTGGCTCTTTGGGATTAGTTTGTCAAATGTTCTTTTACAAGTTTCTTCTCAACTCCAATGGATTTACAGACTGTACCATTGGGTTCAGAATACATAAAAACCCCAAAAATGACTATTAGAACTCTAAAAATGGATCTTGTCTCATCTAGTCATGACCTCTTCTACATGTGGCCTCCAAGCTTCCCTAAGCTTCTCTGTGGAAAAAAACACCTATAAAAGTCCTCCAATGGATCTGAAACCTATCCCAATGTGTTCAAAGCATAATAATTAGTCAAAAATGACTATTCAGTCTCAGAAAATAGATCTGTACTCATCTGAGCAATGCCTCAAACAATGAGGGCTTCAAGCTCCCTGGAGCTTCCTCAAACTTCAATGGTTAAAAACCTACAAAAGAAGTCTTCAAATGCCTATTAAAATACTTCCAATGGACTCAGAATGTCCAAAAACCCCTAGTTGGGCTTTTTTGGCACCTCATTTGGTCAAAAAATCAAGAAGTTAGGCCTCCTGCCATTTTTCCCCTTCAATCTGCTGTCATTGGTTCACCATTTCGCACCTGTGTGTCAATGAACCTAGCTTCTGGCGTTTCCCGTGCCTAAACCCAGCACACGTGCACCTTCCAAAATTGGTGCCAAACTGTCGCACCATTAGCGAAACTAAAGCCCCCAAGGACGGAGGTGTTGGGCGCATGGGGGCCATGTGGCCACGTCCCAGCACGAAAATAGGCCCCGTGGCCTTTGAACGTTGAAATCTTCGCGCCGAAGGTCACATGGGATGGTCATATGGAAAAGGCATGTGAACGGGGGCTAACTCCATTGTAAAACACAAAACTCCCCGCGCCATTTTACAAAGGGTCATATGGAACCACAAAACCGCGGGCCACACATTAAAATCCCCTGCGCGCCCTTTGTATCGGGATCCATTTGAAATCCGGGGCATAAACGGTGGTCATATATAATGTCAATACAACCGTGTGGTGAACTATCCAATTCGCGCGCCAATTTATAATAGGGTTGGTCATGTGTTTTATTGCATAGAACCGGGGTTTTAAACCACACTCCCGCGCTCCGTTTAACACCGACATGGTCACATGTTGCAACGCATAAAACCGTGTGTTATACCTTTCAAAAATCCCTAGTGCGCCAACCAAATGTATGGTCATATGTTAATGGTGATATGCCCGTGGGTCGGGGATAAGCCCCGACCCGAACCCCCGTCGTTTGCAACATTTTGTGAATTCAAATGTTTTAACACTCGTATACCTTACAAGAACCAACGTGTGGCACATTGGTGGGTTGGCCTTTGTTAAAGATTTCAATGTGGGAAGAGGTTTGGGGTTCGAACCCCACAGACCCACAAAAATTTTAATAAACCAAACAATAGCCCAAAAGCCAATAAACAGGTGCCACGTGGCAGCCCTTGATTGGGCCACGTGGCACCTTTCCATTAGACAAGTAAATGACACGTCAACATCACATTCGACCACAGTAAACCAATCAAAAATTGCCACGTCAGCATGTAGATCAAGCCATGTTACTTTTGACACGTCATCGTACGGAATGTACGGCCTGCCACGTCACCGTACAGAATGTACGGACAGGTACAATCAGCAAAAAAAAAAATTGCCTGTTTGGCTCGGCGAACAGATCGCGATATCTTCTCTATACGGACTCCGTTTGAGAAAGTAAATATACCGCCAGAATCAGGAAGACGAGACGGATGCAATGGTACCATTTTTATCGCATTTCGAGCACTTTGAAATTTGAGCAAATTTTGATCCCCTGGTCCAGATTTTGATCATGTGTTCCTTCCAGAGTGTGTTTCTTCCGTCAAGTGAAGATCTCTTGGAATCCATGACCAAGTGTTATCCATTAACATGGAATCCTTCCAGAGCATTGTCCTCTTGGAAGCCATGATCAAGGAAACCAACCTTGAGGATAGTTTTCACGTCTCTGTAGCAACCTCATTAAAAAATGAAAGAGAGGTTTCGAGGATAGTTTTTTCGTCTCTGTGGAAACCTCATTAAAAAATGAAACAGAGGTCTAGGGATTGAACCTGGATTCATGAGCATAGTTCTTATTACTATGTCAAGCTCATTTAAAAATGAAGTAGATTGTTCCCCCTCTCTATTTGAGTCAAGTCCTTCGTCTAGTTTTTGAAGCTTCCTTTCATTCTCCTTTGCAGTTGGACGAAACGAAGCTTGGGGTGCATTTGCCTCAACCTCTGGACTTCATGCTTAAGTAGAGCCACTAGTTCTTAAGCTGGGGGCTAAGTTCCAACCATCCATGTGTTCTTCATTGGGAAGTCCAAGCATAGTTTTCTATGGTTCAAGCTTGTGTAAAAATGAAACCACCTATTTCGAGCATAGTTTTCTATGGTTCAAGCTTGTGTAAAAATGAAACCACCTGTCTCAAGCATAGTTTCCTTTGGTTCAAGCTTGTGTAAAAATGAAACCACCTACCTCAAGCATAGTTTCCTCTGGTTCAAGCTTGTGTAAAAATGAAACCAGGTCCAAGCATAGTTTTGTTTAGTTTTTAAGCTTGTGTAAAAATTAAAATCTATCCCAAGCATAGTTTTGTTTTGTTTTAAAGATTGCGTAAAAATGAAAACAAACCCGAGCTTAGTCTTTGTTCTTTCTCATGCTCATAAATACATGAGGATACGTTACCGAGCTTAGTCTTTGTTCTTTCTCGTGCTCGTAAATATGTGAGAATGCAACCGAGTATATTTTATCACTTTTTCAGACTCATAAAGGTTATACGAAAAAGGAACCCACTAGAGTTACCTTTAAGCTCTTTTCAGAGTCTCTAAACATGAAAAGATTGTCGGGCGACCTTGTTCTATTCACGCTCATAAAAGTATTTGATTAAAAAGTTCGATGGGCGATAATTTATCACTTTTTCAGTCATGTCGAACTATTTTACGAAAAATGAACTAAGAGAGTTCTCTTTAAGTGTTTTTCAGACTCTATAAACATGAAAAAACCCCGAGTTTTATTTCTTTGGACTCGTTAAACAAACATTGAAAGGCCCATATGGGACCGAACCACTCCTTCTTAGGGTTCATTAAACATACTCTGCGGGACTTGTCCGAAGGATGAGCTTAAATTGACAAGCATATGTTATCCTCCTCAAGCTTGCGTAAAAATAAAGAGGTACTCACCAGAAATGGCAAGGGGAAATTTAGGAAAGAAATGTATCTAAACCTGTACATCAAGGAAGAGTCGCTTTTGACCATGACATCCTTTCACTCGCCTTGTGTCTAGGTTGGAAAATCTGCTAGTCTCTTGATCATACTCATTTATAAGATTACAAATTGGTATATGATCCCTATTGTTGAGTCAGTGTTTCCAAGACAGTTGTTGTGTCATCAATATGTTCAAAAAGATGTCCAACCTTAAAAGCCTTCTATTGTGTCAACCATTTTTGCAGTCCTTAAAGCCTTCTATTGTGCCAGTCATCCCTGAGTCAGTCCTGAATCACTTGTTACTCTGATCTACATCAAATCTTGTTACCCATTTCATGTCATTGATGGGGGATACATTAAGGCCCTCATGTGACGAGTATTTTCCTATCGACTTCAACTAATTATCTAAGAATTAGACTTAGAAACCAATTGGTACCTTGGAACTTGCATGCCTCAATGGCATGTTTCCTCACTTTTGACAGTGGGTTTTCATTATCGACCCCTGATCGAGATATTTCGTTGAGTGTTCGACCTCAGCTCATTGATTCACATTCGTTGGATTGTACTAGTGTACCTTGGGAGTCATTGACATTAATGGTGATTTCCCTCACACTTGTTAATGATATACACTAATGACCAGTAATCAAGTGGTTTCTACCATGTTCGACTTCGACACATGTATTCACATGGTTAGATTCGTACTATAGAGTGGTGGAGATGAAGACCTTGGATCTTTTCTGAAAGAAATTTGGAAAATAAATGTATCTAAATCTATACTTCATGGAAGAGTCTCTTTTGAACATGACACCCTTTCACTCGCCTTATGTCTAGGTTGGAAAATTCACTTGTCTCTTGATCATACTCCTTTATAATATTAAAAATTGGTATGTGATCCCTATTGTTGAGTCAGTGTTTCCAAGACAATTGTTGTGTCATCAATATGTTCAAAAAGATGTCCAACCCGAAAATCATTCTATTGCATCAGCCATTTCTGCAGTCCTTAAAGCCTTCTATTGTGTCAGTCATCCCTGAGTCAGTCTTGAATCACTTGTTACTATGATCTACATCAAATCTTGTTACCTGTTTCATGTCATTGATGGGGGATACATTAAGGCCCTCCTGTGACGAGTCTTTTCCTGTCGACTTCAACTCATTATCCAAGAATTAGACTTAGAAACCAATTGGTACATTGGAACTTGCATTCCTCAATGGTAGGTTTCCTCGCTTTCGACAGTGGGTTTTCATTATCGACCCTTGATCAAGAGATTTCGTTGAGTGTTTGACCTCAGCTCATTGATTCACATTTGTTGGATTTTACTAGTGTACCTTGGGAGTCATTGACATTAATGGTGATTTCCCTCGCACTTGTTAACGATATACACTAATGACCAGTAATCAAGTGGTTTCTACCATGTTTGACTTCAACACATGTATTCACATGGTTAGATTTGTACTATAGAGTGGTGGTGATGAAGACCCTGGATCTTTTCTGACAGATTCAGGTTGCGTTGGAGTATATTCAGTTTGTATTGTTGCATAGATCCACATTGTATGTCTTGTGGCTATGTTCAAATTTGAGTCTTTAACATATAGATCCACAATGTATTTTTTGTGGCTATGTTCATATTTGAGTCATATCAGCATGGATCCACGGTGTATGTTTGGTGGCCATGACCTGTCTTACTTGAAATGGATCTTCTCATGTCGACATTTATGATTTGAGTCATTTGTATTCTAAGTATGGGAATGCCTACCTCAGTGATGATATATTATTGTACTATATTTCCTTGTTTGTTGGCAGGTTTCCGACCAACTGTTCCTTGTTCCCTACACGCACTCGACAAAGTATTTCAACTATCACTCTATTCTAACTTCATAATTTGGGGGCTCTCTGTTACACATTATTTTCATCATCCCTATGACCGTTAATGATGTAGACCTATCTGTAGTCTTCAGAGGAGTCAGTGGCCTGATTTCCTGAAGAAGGAAGGAAGAAGAACTTTTCCTGAGAAAAGAAGTTGTGTTTTCCTTTATGAAAACCTTATTAAAGATTATTTTCGCATGTTGCACTATGGATAGGGTGAGAGAATGCCTGATTCTCGCAGGTTGCACCATAGATGGGTTGCGAGAGGTTCGTAGGTTGCTATATAAGAAAGGTGCGAGAATGCTTACACGTGGGAAAAATGAGTGTTTTCTTGAAACTTCTAGAAGGTGAAACTTTCATGGTGAGGTGGCATCCGAATGGTTTGGATCTTAATCGCTTTCATGATTTAGTGGGATCATCCTAACCTCCTCACCTTATCCTCTTCATATTATAAAAGGAGAGGAGCTCTCATGGAGAAGGGCAAAGTTGTTTTTGGCTTGGGATTGTTAGCTTGGTTAGAGTGGCTTTGAGATTTGCTTTGTCAAGATAGATTGTGAGTAGCTATCAGATCCATGTTCTCAGAATTCTTGGAGTGGAAGTGTGTGGGGAACGAAGGGCACTTGGAAGGGACCTTATGACATCAAGGCCATGGTTGTAATCTCTCTTTCACATTTAATATGATACAGTAATATGATTATTTCCTATAAAGCTTGTTATGCTTTATTGTATGTTTCCTTGATCACATACATAGGTTTATATTGAGTTTATGCTATTACTATCACTTTGGTTGGTTGCGTTCTGTTGCAGGTTCATCATTGTATGAGTGTTGGAATGGATCTAGGATGGCGATGGCGAGAGGAAGCGACATTTAAATGGTATGTCACCTATCCCTCTTTAGTTAGTAAATTTAATATTTAAAACTTAAGGAAAGCATCATGTTCTGGTGTGTTTTGTTCTAGATCTAGGTGGATCTAGGGAGATCAGTTAGTGTCTGCACCTACCAATTTATTTGATGACAAAAACCTTTAAACTTCCCAAGTGTTTTACTCTAAGAAAGTAATTTTCAACACTATCCTATCTTTGTATCATGTGTGCATGTATGGGCCCATTACAATCTTAAGGTGTGTTTGAAAAATAAACTAAGAGGATTTCCGAGGGGGCTGTTGTCCTCTCCTAAAGATTTTGTCTTTTAAGGGAGATGAAATTTTCCCTCAATCGTTTTTCTGATTCTCAAGATCGCTCTATGGCACGAGAGAAGACCATACTAAATGATTGATATCCAATTTTTGGTCCCGATGCAAGTTTTATATCTGATATATAATGATTCCAACTTAACTTTAATCAAAGCAAGCCATCCATGTGACAAAATGAAAGAAAAAAAAGGAAAAATAATGATTTTAACCCCCTAAGTGCCTATGTTTTGACTAATCCCTTCATGTGGAGAGGGAATCCAAGCGTGGTGCATATTAAAATATGCATGGAATCAAGCTTAAGAAGGCTATGGGCCCTCAAAAAATCACAAAAACCCTTACAATGTTTGAATTTCTGAGAAGATGTGTGGGTCACAGAGTAGACAGAGGTGCATGTGGTGCTAATGCATAGCTAAAAGACATCCCTTTGGAACAGGTGTGTAGAATGCACTGAGAAAAATAGTGGGTTGAGCGCACGTGCGCTGAAGACGCGCCTATGGGTCAAAAAACCCACTCACTTTTGTTACACAGTAGGGAAGAAAATTTCAGACGAAATTCTCTCAACTCAGCTTTGAATTTGGATTTTTGCAGGTCGGCTTGGGCCGGTTATAGTTATTCCAAGTTAAATAAACAAAAATAAGAGCTAAAATAACCCAAATGGGGGAGGAAATTGATACCTTTCCCCAGTGGAGTCACCAATCTGTTGCACCCCTTTTGTCACCTGAATGAGCAAAATAGGGATTTTTACAAGCCCAGATGGGTTAGCTTGGCAAGATAGCAATGAAGGAAAGAGTTAGAAGAATCAAGCATAAGAAATGAACAAACAACTAAGCTAAGAACAATAAAATAAATTAAACTATAGTGCATAAGAACATTAAAACCAAAAATAAACAACACTCATGCCACTAATGGATAGGATTGTATTAGTGGGAAAACACCAAAGAGAAAGGGAGACATATGGGTCCCCTCTTCCTCCCAGGGAGGGCTCTTGGACCCCCAAATATTGAGCTCTTCTTACAAGTAACAAACTAGAATGAAATTGTTAAGAACCAAATATCAATATAGCATAGAAAAACCTCAGAAAAAGTACTCAACGCCTTGAAAAAGAGATAATTTCAGATAATAAGCCTCTTCGAGGGGGAAACCTCCTTTTACCCCACTTAAATGTTCAAGTACAATATGATTCAAAATGAAAATGTCTCTTTGGTATATATAGGAGACTAGGAGGTATAATTACAACTAATGGCCTAAAGTCGACATAAATAAAATAACATTACTATAATATGCCCCAATTAAGGGGTAATGAGACAATATTAGGGCTTAACATGCCCCTCCCCTTGAGACAAGTGTTGTCTGTAATGCTTGAGTAACTCTGGATGATTCTGTATAAAAGACTCATCTTCCCAAGTGAAATCTTCAGCCGGTAGTTTCCTCCATTTAATGAGATACTCTGAAATGGATCTATTCCTCAGCTGGTGAATTCTTGTGTCGGTGATGGATTCAGGCTCCAATATGATTTTTCCTTCCTCTTCAAGTTTTGGCAATATAGTTTGAACTGGGATCTTGTCGCCTATAACCTTATTTAAGCATGAAACATGGAAAACTAGGTGTACTCATGAAGATGCAGGCAACTCCAATTTGTATGCCATAGTACCAATATTTTGCAACACCTTATAAGGGCCATAGTACTTTGGTGATAATTTATTATCCTTCTTGGCTTTCTTGAGGCACATCTGTTTGTATGGTTGTAGTCTTAAAAACACCCAATCCCCTACTTCAAAACTTATTTCACTATGATGTTGATCTGCTTGTTGTTTCATGCAATTATGTGCCATGGTCAAGTTGTCCTTTAATATTTGGAGAACTTGTTGTTGATTCTCGATGTGATCTTCCACTGCTTAAACCTTAGATTTTTCTTTTAGAGAAGAAGTGATGAAATGAGGGTGGTATCCATAAAGTGCCATAAATGGTGTCATTTTTGTTGCAGTATGAAAGGAAGTGTTATACCACCATTTTCCCAAGGGTAACCATTTGAACCATTATGTTTGTTTATCAGAGACAAAGCAACGAAGGTAGCCTTCCAGACATTTGTTCACTATCTCGGTTTGTCCATTAGATTGAGGATGATAGGATGCACTATGAGACAATTGAGTACCCAAAAAAGAAAATAATTATGTCCAAAAATGTCCAGTGAAGATGGGATCTCTATCACTTACAATAATCTTTGGTTTGCCATGTAGCTTTTGAACTGTCTCCATGAATGTGGTGGAAACTGTACTAGCTTTGAAGGGATGAGAGAGCACACAAAAGTGTGTGTACTTGGTCAGTCTATCAACAATCACCATGATGACACTCTTTCCTTCATACTTTGGTAACCCTGTGATGAAATCCATGGAAACCCCCTCCCAGCGCTGACTTGGGATGGATAATGGGTGTAAAAGACTTGGGGTCTTAATTGTTTCCACCTTATTTTGTTGGCAAACCAAACATTCTGCCACAAACCTTTGAACATTAGTTTTAAGGCCATCCCTAAATAATCCTTCTTGACTCTATGGTAGGTTTTCAAAAATCTTGACTGCCCTCCTACTGGAGAGGTGTGCAATTCCAATAGTACCTTTTGTTTGAGTTGGGAGTTCTTACATAAATATAAGCGATCTTTGTACCATAGTGAATCATTTTTCCATGTAAATGTATTTGATGCACTAGTATCCTCCTGCAACCTTTGAATGAGAGTCCACACTTTTTCGTCATTCTTCCATTCATCCCTTGCTTCTATTATCCAATCGGGTTGGATGATCGAGATAGCACAGAGAAAGTCCTCAACATCTTCATCCTTTCTTGAGAGTGCATCTGCCACAACATTTTGCTTCCCCTTTTTATATACGATTTCAAAATCATAACCCAATATCTTGGTTACCCATTTTTGTTGTTCTTCTGAAGATAGTCTTTTTTCCAAGAAGTATTTAAGACTATCATGATCTGTTTTGACCATGAAGTGACTAACTATTAGGTAAGGACACCATTTCTTCAATGCATGTAGTATTTCCATCATTTCCTTCTCATAAATGGGTTTGTGTAAGTCCTTTCCCTTGAGTTGTCGACTTTCAAAAGCCAGGGGCCTTCCTTCTTGCATTAGCACAGCACCAATTCCATTTCCCGAGGCATCACACTCCACAATAAAGGTTTTTTTGAAGTCTGGAGTGGTCAAGACAAGAGCTTTACACATCACCTCTTTAAGTTGTTCAAAATCTTTAGTTTCCTCTGGAGTCCATGAGATGAATCCTTCTTAGTTAGTGTCGTTAAAGGTGTTGCTATTCTTCCATAGTTCCAAACAAACTTGCGCTAGTAACCTGTCAAACCCAAAAATCCTCTAAGATTCTTCAATGTTTTGGGAATCGTCCAGTCCATAATGGCCTTAATATTGTTAGGGTCTACCTTGACACCTTCATGAGATACAATATGACCCAAATACTCTACCTCCTTTACTCCAAAAAAACATTTGGATGTTTTGGCATATAGTTGTTGCTCCTTTAGTAGTTGTAGCACCTTTTCAACATGTTGCACATGATCCTCCCAAGACTTGCTATAGATTAGTATATCATCAAAAAATACTAACACAAATTTTCAAAGGAAGGGATTGAAAATGGAATTCATCAACCCTTGTAATGTGGAAGGTGCATTTCTAAGGCCAAAAGGCATGACCAAAAATTCATAATGGCCTTCATGAGTTCGGAATTCTATTTTGGGGATATCTTCTTCCTTCATTCTGATCTGATGATTCCCTTAATGGAGATCCAATTTTGTGAAATAGATTGCTCCATGTAGTTCATCTAACAATTCATCAATGACAGGAATGGGAAACTTATCTTTAATAGTGATCTTGTTGAGCTCTCTATAATTTGGACACATATGACATGAGTTATCTTTCTTGAATACCATTACCACTGGTGCAGAGTAAGAACTTTGGCTAGGTCTAATAATGCCATCCTCTAGCATTTCTTCAACCATGTGCTCAATTTCACTCTTCTATGCGTAAGGGTATCTGTATGGCCTGATGTTAGGAGGAACACTCCCAGGAATTAGGTGAATTTCATGATCATGATTTCGAGTGGGTGGAAGACCTTTGGGAATATCTTCAAATACTTTGGAATGCTTATCAATGATCCTTTGGA
>ML801566.1:155185-176236 GCA_009831015.1 Picea engelmannii | reverse complement strand
AAACAACATGATGTATACTATCGATTCATGGGTGTTGTATATGCATGTGCATTTTCCTTCATGTCCAAATACCTTTATCAATCTTGCGGTCCAAAACCCATGACTAGGGTTGACATCAATGACAACAATCAATCTTCCAACATTTTGTAATTTTTTTAAAAGAATTTTAAGAGAATCTTAATAGGAAACTCACACATTTGTTGTTACATTCACAACAATGTACCAATAGCCACCAATGACCACTCATCCCTAATTGTGCCCTAACTCCTATATGTCTCCTATATGTCTATCCCACTAATCCACTAATTCTTAACTCATATCTATAACCTATAACCACTACCCAATAACCCCTACCTTGGTATAACCCTTAACCATTAACCCTATAACCTCTTTCCTACTAACCATTTAACTATCCACTAACCCATTAAACCATAAACTCGCTAACACCTATCACACTAACCACTAACCCATAATCATCCACTCTCCCACTATGCAATGACCCCTATGCCACTAATCTTTAAACTCCTCATGCCCTAACCCATGACCATTAACCCTTAATCCCCTAACACCTAGACCCCAACCCCTAACCCTTAACCATTGACCCGTTGATCCATAACCTTTAACCACTAACCTACTAACGTTATATTCCCTATCCCACTAACCACTAAATCTCAACCAACCACGCACTTAACCCACGCGGTTAACACATGTGCCTAACCCATGCATATAACTTATGAAAATTACCCACTCATTTATAACCCATGAGCATGTTAACTCTTGTTTCTACACACTTAATCCACCTAAGCTACACAATTTAGTTCATGTACCTAAGCCACACACCTAACTCAAGCAACTAATTCACGTACCTAAACTCATGCACATAATGCACACACCTAACCTATGCACCTAAGCCATACACCTAACCCATGCATCTAATGCACACACTTAACTCTTGTACCAACACTAGTACAAAAATGTGCTTTGATAACAACTAGAAAATGCCATTGTAACGTCATTGACGATGGTAAAAAAGGCTCTTGTCACAAAACATTGACCCTAGCCAAAAGTAAAGGAGATATGGAGGCAGTTAAAGATCATCAACAATAAGAGTTCATGGTGATGGTTAGTGATTGCCACCATTATCGTTGGTAAAATAACAAATGGTGAGAGTTAAAGATCATTGCATTACCATGCATGAACATCACCATTTCTCAATTAGGAAGCCACTTTCACTGAAGGTCCTTTTTAAGGATTATTGCCATCACCAAGAATTTTTTTTAAAAATAGTAACAAACCTTACAGGTTCATTGTCATTATCTCATTAATAGTGATGGTAATGATCATCTTCATTTCCTCATTAATATTGATGATAATGATCATCTCCATTTCTAGCCATTTAAAAAAAAAAAATAACAACATCCTTAAAGGATCATCGTCATTATTGTATTAATGGTGATGGTTCTTAAATGTTGCTTTCCATTTCTAGCCACTTTGAAAATATTTTGGCAAGGACCCTTAAAGGATTGTCACCATTACTGCAATAATGGTAGTAATCTTTAAAGGCTCATTGTCATTTCTAGATAATGTGATTTTTTTTAGCAATAGGCTTGCAAGATTCTCACCATTAATTCCATTCATGGCAACAATCCTTCGAAGATCATCGATGTTTCCAATTAGTGTGATTTTTTTGGGAAAAAGTTCCAAAATTGATCATTGCCATGATTTTCCCCATTGGCAATGACCTTTGACTATCATTGTATGATGCACTTTTAAAAATATTTTGGTTACAATAATCAAATGACCATTAGCAATGTCTATAGGTTCTAATTTTTTTAGTGATAGTTATCAACCATCACTAGATAACCTTTAGCACTGGTGCACTCATGTTAGTGTAAATGGAAATGCAAAAAAAAAATTGGTAGCAATTTACTAACCGTTGCAATTTTTTTATTCAAAGTATTCCCTTGGTCACGACCTATTCAATTCACATAAGTGACTCTAACCCACTACCCAAAATCCTAAAAAACTAACCCTCGTATCCTCAACCCCCTTATAGCTAACCTACTACCCCCCAAACTACTAACATATAACCCACCAACCACCCTCCCCTACCCCCAAACCCTAAACACTTGATGCAACTAGAAACACACCTAATACACATAAGCATCCAATGCACTTAAGTGAAACACATAAGGAACTAACCAAACTAAGTGAAGCACATAAACACCTAGCCCACATAACAACCCATTGAACCTAAAGGATACACATAGGTGACACACCTATCCAACCCACATAAGAAATGCTAACCTTTGGTTTGATGAGGGTCCTTATATAATGAACATAAAGGATGCACATAGGTGTCACACCTTCACAACATACAATCGGCCATGTCTATGGAACCCACATGTAACATCCCTAGTTTAATCCCCATAAATTATAATGTAGTTGTGTAAATGCAAGTTATGCTCATGAGCCAGTATGTCTCAGGTCAAAGAGCATGTATTGATCAATATGGTTGAGAGCCAAGCTATGTAAATTGCATAATGAATTATTAGTAATTACAAATCGTTGGTTGTGATAAAGGGGGGTCCAAGGGAAAACCCATGTTATTTTCCTAAGTTAATGTATCATTACCATCTAATCCTCATGTTGACTTATTAGACACTCAATCATTGAATTCATGTAAGAGGTTGGGTGAGGGAATCAACTCACCTAGTGCATGGGATAGTAGAAGCAAGCATGGGAGAAGTAGGAAATTTGAGTAGGAGAGGGGATAGGTTTTTAGAAGTTGTTTTTTGGACAAAAAGGGGGAGTTGGGTGCTAGAAAAAGAGCACTAGCTTCATTGTGTATGAGAACAACCATGAAAGGGTTGGATTTATGTTGAAAATGTAGGTTAGTTCCTATAAATCAGGTTGTGAGTCTGTAGTGTGTTTCCTTTAGAGGAAAATTGCTCAAGATCTTTGAGAATGTTGTTGTGAGTTTTCCTGACCAACCATGGGCATTGGAGCCTTGGAGGGAAGTGGAAAGGCTTGAGGTACTATGTGGCAGAGAAGGGGGATCCCACTCCTTGGGTTGTGCAAGTTGAGGGGAAAGAGTGATTTTTGGACATTGAGTGTGGAGAGTGGACATCTAAGAGGATCATACCTCCTTGTGGACTCATAGCTTCAGCTCGGGGGTGACTTGTTGTTGAGAGAAAATGAATAACAATGCTTATGGCTAGGAGGAACATCATTCATACTCAGTTGGTTGTTTTCCTCATAAACAAATAAGTTATTTGTTCTATTTTGTGTGTTTAATTCCACTGTCAATATGTTTTATGTAAATATTGAATGTTGTGTGTGGATTAATTATCTGCATTTATGGTTTTTAATTTGTTGTTAGTTGCATGAGTTTGTATGACATGCTACGTGCATGTATTGTTCAATTTGGTATCAGAGCTTTTTTTTTTGGTAATGGGTATTGTACACCACATAAGTGATATTAACCCACTAACTTGACCCCTAATCCACTAACCCCCATAAACTAAACCCATTTATAGCTAACCCACTACCCTCAAACCCCTTAACACTTGTAGATATGATGGTTAAAGTGTGGCACCATGATACCACAAAGGTTGGAGAAAGAAGAGTGGAGTTGCCAATCAATTATTGAGGGAAAATAAGGAGAAATGAGTCACTTGGGTTTAGTATTAATACTTAAACTTAACAATGTGGGTGTGTTGGCCCTTCACCAAGTTTTGAGGAAACATTGGTCATGTTTGACCATTTTTGGGACTTCGACAGGCTGGTCGAAGATGGAGCACCCAGGCGGAGCAGAGATCACGGGATATCACTCATTTTGAGGGCTTGTGGACCCAACAAAGGGTTTTAGGGTTTATGTAACGAGTTAAGGGGTGTTGTCCCATGGGTTTACCCATGGTTAGGCCTTTTTGTAAATGTATAAATATGTAGATAAGTGATGTAATAACTACTACTTGTAATAGGCTTAGTGCATAACCACTAGATCTTGGTGGCTTCGTGCAAGAATGTGTTAAGGGCTTGCAGAGCTAAGTGCAAGTGTTTTGTAAGTTTCTTTGTGCATAGACGTTGTATTTAAGTGCTTTGTGCCATTGATGAGTTGGCTCTATGCCTTGAACTGATTTTGGGGAAGGTGGATCTAGTGTGTTGTGCATAGATCACCTATCCACTGCGAAGTTGGGCTCTATGTCTTTGTGCATAGGAGCAGATGAATGTAAGAAGATCGAAGAGTAATAAAGAAGAAGAAGAAGTTGGTGGACGTAACCCCACACTGGGGTGAACCACATATATTGTAATGAACCTCAAATTCACCATAAAAAAAATTCTATGATATAATTCAATTTCGTTTAAGCTTAGAATTTAAGGGAAGATAAGATTCATTTATGTCCATAACATCATTATTACACCAGTCTAGTTTACTTCGAAGGATCCCTATTCCCCTCTACATTTTATGCCATTAAACAATAGTCTAATTACGAAAATTCGAAAACTTAAAGTGTATGATCTCATGGCGAGCAGAACTCTAGAAAAAAAAAATCGCGCTAAAAAAAAATTTGGTTATTTCTATTTTGTCTCTATCCCGGATGAAAATCCTCCATCGATTCTACCAGTCCATTCCTTATAATAAAAGAGTTTCTCCTATAACAAAAATTCCTACCATGTTACTATAGTTTCGTGGAAAAACAGAGGTCAATCGGGTTTCGGCGATTACTAATGCCGAACATCATCACACAACAACTCCCGAATTGCAAAGAGGTGAAAGGACAGTGGGACTAGCACGTCGGGATTTCCAGGTTCGGGATTTCGCGATTTCAATTGCCAAACATTGACACACCACAACTCCCAAATTCTGAAAGGTGAAAAGAAGTGGGACCAACACTTCAGTGTTTTTGGGGTTCGGGATTTCGCGACTTCAAAAGCCAAACACAACACGCAGAAATTCCCGAATTCTGAAAGTGAAAAGGAAGAGGGACCAACATTTTTGGATTTTGGGGTTCGAGATTTCACGACTTCAAAAGCCAATATCAACATGCAATAACTCCCGAATTCCGAAAGTGAAAAGAAATAGGACCCACACTTCGGGATTTCGGGGTTTGGGATTTCGCGACATCAAAAGCCAAACACAACCCATAGCCACTCCTGAATTCCGAAAGCGAAAAGGAAGTGGGACCAACGTTTCTGGATTTCGGGGTTTTGGATTTCGCAACTTCAAAATCCAAACACAACATGCAACAACTCCCGAATTCCGAAATGAAAAGAAGTGGGACCAACGTTTTGTGGTTTCTGGGTTTGGGGTTTCGCAACTTCAAAAGCCAAACAAAACACGTAGCAACTCTCAAATTCCAAAATGAAAAGAAGTGGGACCAACACTTCGGGGTTTTCGGGGTTCGGGATCTCACGACTTGGCACTTCTTGTTTTCATTTTGTTTGTGCAACACTAATAAAATAGGAAAGTCTAAATATGAATAGTCGTAGTTATACAGCCTTGGGCAAAGGAAAAAATTCCGAAATAAGAAAGGTGCATCTAGAATTAATTTACTGTTAAAGTAGTTCATCTAATAGATCTCCCATTGCAATTTATATAGTATAACTTTATGTTTCTGTATTCTTTTGTTCGAAATACCTTTATACAGGTTAGGTTCACGAAAAGTAAGGGAAACTGGTATAGTAGTCGATCTTCCTACCTCAGCTACAAATTTGTTTTCTACACAGTCTATTTAATGAATAGGAAAAACAGTATTGTTTTCAAACTTAGAAAATTGTCCCGACATTATTCATACAGTTAGCTAAATTGAAAATACATCCTAAGCTCCACTCCTAACATGAAAATCTCAGCATTGATTTCATTCAGAAAACAAATAAGAAAAAGGAAATAACAGTGAAACTAATTTAGAGGAGATTTCTTCCAGAATTTAACCATGCATAAATCCTTTCAACTATCATAACAAATAAAAGGCCAATTCCATCGTTTGTTCAAATTTTAATAAATACATGACCTCAGATATCAAATCATTCGAACAGAAAATGGAAAACATTTTAGTCCTGATTTAACAAATACGTTGCATCAGATATAAAATCATTCAAACAGAAAAGGAGTAGAGCAACATATCTTAACCAGATTGTGAGAAGACAAAGGGAACAACCACATTCCTCCCAACCGTAGAACAGGGCAACCAAATCACTTGCCCAGTTCACCCCCTAGCCTAACCATGAGTCCATGAGGGCTAACTCGGAAACTCCTCCTCAACAATGTCCTTCAATTCCAGCAGTTATCCTCTTGCCTCACACTTACTCAGCAGTGCTCATAACAGCAAGGAAAATCCGTTTCAGTAGAATCCTCTTGCCTCACACTCTATCCGTAGTGTTCCTAACACAAAGAGAGCTCAAAATCTTTTCCCCAACATACTTCGTAGCGTCCTACCTCCTCGCATATGCTATATATTAATTTTTGCCCAGGTCTTTTTCCCTCCTTTGGGGATTTTCGCAGCCTTCTAACTCCCTGATTTTCAGGGGCTGCCAATGGCCAAATCTCCAATTTTCCACTTGTAATAATCAGCCCAGAGGTAGTTCCAACATGTTCCCCACTCATGGAGTCATGGTCAGCTGATTTTAACATGGTTGTTCCATTTGTCCTCCTGCAATTAATATAATTATTTTGTTGTTATACAAGTGTCATAGTCAAATAGTTAGTTGAGTCCAAACAGATCTCTGCCCAACAGTCACAATGATTAATTACAAATATCAAATTTGAAATTCGGAGTTGTCGTAAATGGAAAAAATTCCCCAAAATCGAATTTACTAAAAATGGAAATAAATTTCTAGCAATTTAAATTTCAAGAATACTTTTTTTTTATATATATATATATATATTTTTGGGACGTCACATCCTTTCCCCCTTTAGTAAAACATTGTCCTCAATGTTTGTTCTTCTCTTGGAATAGGGTTGGATGAGATTTCCGCAAATCTCCCTCCAACTCCCAAGTGGCCTCCTCAGGACTAAAGTGCTTCCATTGCACCTTTACCTGAGCGACGACTTTGTTCTGAAGTGCTATTTCTCTCTGGTCCAGAATGCGCAGGGGTTCCACCTGGAACTTGCCCTCTGGTTCCACCTACACCAGGTCCCAATCAATCTTATGAGTAGGGTCTTGAATATACTTTTTCAACAAAGAAACATGAAATACATTATGAATTCTTAGATTAGCTGGAAGTGCAAGTTGATATGCTATGGGTCCAATTCGAGCTAGTATCTTGAAGGGCCCACAAAACTTGGGTGCCAGCTTGGCACAGTTCCCTAACTTCAATGAGCTTTTTCAGGCTTTTACCTTCAAATAAACATGGTCTCCTACTTGAAATTCCAAGTGTCTTATTTTCTGATCTGCATAGCTCTTCTGTATGTCATGTGCTTCTTTCAAGTTCTGGTGTACCTTCCTTACCATGTTCTCCATTTCTTGGAGCATCTCTGGTCCAACCATGAGTCTGTCAGTCGGGTTATCCCAGCGAATTGGAGTCGTACACTTTCTGTTGTACAGTATTTCGAAAGGGCTCAACTTAGCCGAATTTTGGTACCCATTGTTATATGCAAATTCTACCAAGTGTAGGTAGTCTTCCCACTTGTTCGGTTTTGTTCTTACATACATACAGAGCATATCCTCTATGATTTGGTTTGTCCTTTTGGTCTGTCCATCCATTTGTGGATGATAACTCGTACTGAAATTCAAATTAGTATTTATCCTTGAAAACAATTCCTTCCAAAAAGCGGATGTGAATTTCACGTCTCTATCTAAAATCACCATTTTAGGAATACCATGCAGTCTAAAAATTTCTTTCATGAATATTTTAGCAATGTTTATAGCTTTAAAAGTAGACTTTACAGGAATAAAGTGTGCAGACTTACTGAGTTTATCGATTACAACCATGATAGAATCATTATGTTTCTGAGTTTTAGGAAAACCTGTTATAAAGTCCAGCGATATGGTCTCCCATTTCCATTCTGGTACTGGTAATGGCTGTAATAGGCCGGTTGGATGCTGGTGTTTGGCCTTAACTTGTTGACAATATTGACACCTAGCCAAGTACTTTGTTGTTTCTCCTTTCATATTAGGCCAATAAAACAATTTTCTAAGTGTTGTTATCGTTTTTTGGTAACCTGGATGACCAAAATATGGTTTATTATGCCCTTCATCCAAAACTATTAATTTTAACTCTGTTGAATCTGGTATGTAAAGTTTGTTTTTAAATCGTAATAATCCCTTCTTGTCGATACTTAGATTTGGTTTATCTGAGTCTGCGGTACTGTTTTGTAATTCTGCCATCATCTTAGTGTAATTTCCATCGCTAATACCAGTCGTCCTTACCTTTTGTTCCAAATCACTTTCTGCCCTACTGATATTTACCTCAAATAGCCCATGGACTCTTCTACTTAAAGCATCTGCTACTTTATTTTCTTTTCCCTTGATATGTCTGACTTCGAAGTCGATTTCGCTAAAGAAGGCTAACCATCTAGCTTGTCGTGCATTGAGCTCTGGTTGACAAAACAAATATTTCACACCGCTATTATCCATCAATAGTAGATATTTCCTTCCCATTATGTAGTGTCGCCACATTTTTAATGCGTGTATTACTGTTGCCAATTCTAAGTCATGAGTGACATAATTTTTCTCATGTTCCTTTAATTTCCGAGTCTCATAACAAATAATGTGTTTTTCCTGAGTTAGGACACCACCTAGTCCCTCTTTACTTGCATCAACACATACTATGAAGTCTTTATCTGGGTCTGCTACCTTCAAAATGGGTGTCGATGTCAATAATTCTTTCAACTTGTCAAAACTGTCTTGACACTTTTGCGACCAGTTAAACTTGGTCCCTTTCTTTTGTAATGACGTGATAGGGTAGGCTATCTTGGAAAACCCTTCTATAAATATGCGATAATATCCGGTGATTCCCATGAATGACTGGATATCCGCCACATCTTTAGGTGCTGGCCATTCCATAATGGCTTTTATCTTTTTCAAGTCTACGACAATACCTTCCGAGAAAATGACATGTCCTAAATATTGTATCTCTTTTTGATAAAAGTCACACTTGTCAAATTTGGCGTACAGTTTGTGTTTCCTCAATGTTTGTAGAACTATCCTTAAGTGTTCATCATGTTCTATTTCCATCTTTGAATAGACCAGAATATCATCGATAAATACTACTACGAACTTGTCTAAGTACTAACTGAAAATGTTGTTCATTAAGCACATAAATGTGGTTGGTGCATTAGTGAGTCCGAAAGGTATGCCTACAAACTCATAGTGTCCATATATTGTTCGAAAAGTTGTTTTGTTTATGTCCTTGTCCTTTATCCTAACTTGATGATAACCGGATCGTAAATCCAATTTTGAAAAGATCTTGACCCCACCAACTTGATCGAACAAATCATTTATCCTTGGTAAGGGGTATTTGTTCTTAATGGTCATTTTGTTTAGTTGTCTATAATCGATACATAGTCTTAGAGTACCATCTTTCTTTTTCACAAAGAGGACTGGTGCTCCCTATGGAGAGACACTCGATCTGATGTACTCTTTGTCCAACAATTCCTATAATTGTATTTTTAATTCTGCTAGTTCTGGTAGACTCATTCGGTAGGGTTCTTTTGAGATAGGGGCTGATCCGAGTAGTAAATCTATGGAAAAATCTATTTCCCTTCTAGGAGGTAATTCTGGTATCTCATCCACAAACATGTCTCTGAATTCACGTAGGACAACAAAGTCTTCTAACTTGGGCTTATCTTCTTTTTCTAATAGATTTGTCACTTGGATGGCATAAACTTGACATCCCTTTCTAATACATTTTTTGAGTTGCATCGTTAAAACTTGTCTGACTGATATAGGTTTTGGTATGCCTTGGGTTGTTCTAATAGTGTCAAAATTATCTTTATAGCTAAGTATCTTTGTATAACAGTCTAGTACTACTTTGTGTTGTTCCAACCAATCCATCCCGATAATCATATCATAAGATCCTAGTGGTAGGATGTTCAGATTGGTCCTTATCCTTTGACCATCTAAGCTGAACTCAAGATCAGAAATAAAGTCAACTAATTTTCTTTTAGTACCTGTTGCTAGTTGTACAAGCCATGATTTTGCGTGCTTCAGTTTCTTAAGTTTATTCGACTCTACTACATCGGGAGTAATATAACTTAACATAGCTCCAGGGTAAATTAAAACAGAAATTTGAGTGTCATTGATTTTACCTTCGATTTCTACCACCGAGGACTGGTGGTCAGCTTGTCGACCATCTATGGCTGCATTTATCTGATGCAGACTTCTGCCCACGTCTCCCACTGTCGAGGCTTCCTGCAAATTGTGAACAACAGTTCTGTTGGATGCAATTAAACGTGGACAGTTCCTCCTTAAATGAGGCTCTCCACACTCCCAACACTTTAGTGGATCGCGGGAGTTGTCCCCAAACTTCTTCATTTCCAGGTTTACCGGTTTACCGCTACCTTGCATATTCGGATAATTGGAGTGAAAATCCTTCCTTTGGAAAATTTTTGCTGCATTTTGATAAGGAGTTGGTTGGTATCCCTTCTTCCGCTGGTTCATTCGATCTTGCTTCTTATCATTCCAGGTCTTGGGAAACTCTACCCATTGTTTATACTAGACATAGCACATTCGTGCTTTCCTGAATACCTCACTCAAGGATTTGGGGTTTTCAAACTCAATTCTATCCCAGTAGGCATGTGGTAAACAACTTAAGAATCGTTGGATTTTTACCTTATCCTCCCGGATGTATGGTACGAACCTTAGTAGTTCCATAAATTTATTTATAAGGTCCTCCATTGTCATTTGTCCGAGTCATAACTCGTAAAATTATTTCATCTTCCTTTCATAATAGCTTTCAAAAAGGTATTGTTTCTTGAAATACTTCTTAAAGTCGGATCATTCCAACTGTTTCTCCTTTAGGCCCTTGGCCAACTTCAGGTCTTGCCACCAAATGTTGGCCTTCCCCTTCAGATTGTAGATGGCCATTCTGACCTTCATGTTGCTGGAATAGTTGTAGATCTGGAAGTATTTTTTGATGTCCAACAACCATGCCCCAGCTTCTTCTCTTGTCCTGGATTCTCCATCAAAGATAGTTGGTTTAATCTTTTTAAATTCTCCTTCAAGGTGGTCTGTTTGTTTTATTTTTCTGTCTAGTATGGCTTTCTCTTCAGCGGAAGGTGTTCCTTCAGACAAACTGTCTTCTTTTTCTGTTTCCGTACCAGAATTCTTGGAGGCCCTTTTGTTGACCTCCTCATCATGTTTATCATCTTTTGGGATTTTCTTGGTTACTATAATACGCAGCAGGACTTCATTTATCTCTTGTTGTTCCTGTTGTGCTTTCTTCAATTTTTCATTGTCGGCCTTGAAAACTTGTAGTTCAATAATAAGATTCCTCATTGTTTCCAACACCTCCGTGGGTGAACTTCCATCACTATTCTGTCCTGGATCTCCAAGAGGTCCTTGTTGTGGATTCCCTTCCATCCTAATTTCTACACCTTCTTGGGTTGCCATAATCAACACAAAACAGAAAAGCTTTTTGTTTGTAACCACAAGATTTATTAGTTCTTTCATAAATCAGAATATATACTAAGCAATTAATGTGGCCCTATTCAGGCCCAGTGTTGTAAATTTTTCTCTGATACCATATGTAATGAACCTCAAATTCACCATAAAAAAAAATTCTATGATATAATTCAATTTCGTTTAAGCTTAGAATTTAAGGGAAGATAAGATTCATTTATGTCCATAACGTCATTATTACACCAGTCTAGTTTACTTCGAAGGATCCCTCTTGCCCTCTACAGTTTATGCCATTAAACAATAGTCTAATTACGAAAATTCAAAAACTTAAAGTGTATGATCTCATGGCGAGCAGAACTCTAGAAAAAAAAATTGGTTATTTCTATTCTGTCTCTATCCCGGATGAAAATGCTCCATCGATTCTACCATTCCATTCCTTATAATAATAAAGTTGCTCCTATAACAAAAATTCCCACCATGTTACTACAATTTCGTGGAAAAACAGAGGTCAATCGGGTTTCGGCGATTACTAATACTGAACATCATCACACAACAACTCCTGAATTGCGAAGAGGTGAAAGGATGGTGGGACTAGCACGTCGGGATTTTGGGGTTCGGGATTTCACGATTTCAATTACCAAACATCGACACACCAAAACTCCCGAATTTCGAAAGGTGAAAAGATGTGGGACCAACACTTCGGGGTTTTTGGGGTTCAGGATTTCAAAACTTCAAAAGCCAAACACAACACGCAACAACTCCCGAATTCTTAAAGTGAAAAGGAAGGGGGACCAACATTTCAGGATTTTGGGGTTTGGGATTTCACGACTTCAAAAGACAACATCAACACACAACAACTCCTGAATTCCAAAAGTGAAAAGAAATGGGACCCACTTCGGGATTTCGGGGTTCGGGATTTCATGACATCAAAATCCAAACACAACCCATAGACATTCCCGAATTCCAAAAGCGAAAAGGAAGTGGGACCAACGTTTTGGGATTTCAGGGTTTGGGATTTCACGACTTCAAAAGCCAAACACAACATGCAGCAACTCCTGAATTTCGAAATGAAAAGAAGTGGGACCAATGTTTCGGGATTTCGGGGTTTGGGGTTTTGCGACTTCAAAAGCCAAACACAACACGCAACAACTCCTGAATTCTGAAATGAAAAGAAGTGGGACCAACACTTCGGGGTTTTCGGGGTTCGGGATCTCACAACTTGGCACTTCTTGTTTTTGCTTTGTTTGTGCAACACTAATAAAACAGGGAAGTCTAAATATGAATAGTTGTAGTTATACAACCTTGGGAAAAGGAAAAAATTCTAAAATAAGAAAGGTGCATCCATAATTCCTTTACTGTTAAAGTAGTTCATCTAATAGATCTCCCATTGCAATTTATATAGTATAACTTTTTGTTTCTGTATTCTCTTGTTCAAAATACCTTTATACAGGTTAGGTTCACGAAAAGTAAGGGAAACTGGTATAGTAGTCGATCTTCCTACCTCAGCTACAGATCCGTTTTCTACACAGTCTATTTAATGAATAAGAAAAACAATATTGTTTTCAAACTCAGAAAATTGTCCCGGCATTATTCATACAGTTAGCTAAATTGAAAATACATACTAACCTCCACTCCTAACATGTAAATCTCAGCATTGATTTCATTCAGAAAACAAATAAGAAAAAGGAAATTGCAATGAAACTAATTAGAGGAGATTTCTTCCAGAATTTAACCATGCATAAATCCTTTCAACTATCATAACAAATAAAAGGCCAATTCCATCGTTCGTTCAGATTTTAATAAATACATGACCTTAGATATCAAATCATTCGAACAGAAAATGGAAAACATTTTATTTCTGATTTAACAAATACGTTGCATCAGATATAAAATCATTCAAACAGAAAAGGAGTAGAGCAACATATTTGAACCAGATCATGAGAAGACAAAGGGAAAAACCACATTCCTCCCAACCGTAGAACAGGGCAGCCAAATCACTTGCCCAGTTCACCCCCTAGCCCGACCATGAGTCCATGAGGGCTAACTCGGAAACTCCTCCTCAGCAATGTCCTTCAATTCCAACAATTATCCTCTTGCCTCACACTTACTCAGCAATGTTCATAACATCAAGGAAAATCCGTTTTAGCAGACTCCTCTTGCTTCACACTCGATCCGTAGTGTTCCTAACAGCAAGAGAGCTCAAAATATTTTCCCCAGCATACTTCACAGCGTCCTGCCTCCTCGCATATGCTATATATTAATTTTTGCCCAGGTCTTTTTCCCTCCTTTGGGGATTTTCGCAACCTTCTAACTCCCTGATTTTCAGGGGCTACCAATGGCCAAATCTCCGATTTTCCACTGGTAATAATCATCCCAGAGGTAGTTCCAACATGTTCCCCACTCATGGAGTCATGGTCAACTGATTTTAACATGGTTGTTCCATTTGTCCTCCTACAATTAATATAATTATTTTGTTGTTATACAAGTGTCATAGTCAAATAGTTAGTTGAGTCCAAACAGATCTTTTCCCAACAATCACAATGATTAATTACAAATATCAAATTCGAAATTCAGAGTTGTCGTAAATGGCAAAAATTCCCCAAAATCAAATTTACTAAAAATGGAAATAAATTTCCAGCAATTTAAATTTCAAGAATACTTTTTTTTTTTTTGGGGGGGGGGACGTCACATATATCATGTGTCTTGATGTGTTTTTTGCGATGTTGATTATATGGATAGTTTCTTAGTGATGTTGTTATTATGTACAATGAATTCATCTGATGTTGTAGCTTAGTGCTTAATGGTGTAAATGAATATGAGATTTGAACTAATGTTATATGCTAAGAGGTTTTAAGGGCTTGATCTTGATTGTTACTAAGTTGATCTGTAATAAGGGTTAATCTGCAATGTAAATAAGAATAAAAACCTAATGCATATTGTGGGCTAAGTACTATGTTAAGTGTTGTAATCATTGATCTGTGTCCCAGCATGGTTGTAGACACTGGAGTCTTGCAACCCCCCCTACCTCTACCTCGGGTGAGACTTCATATGCTTCACAGGTGTTGCCGAAAGGGTCAGTAGTTAGGTTTTTTTGGTGCGTTGTTGAAGCGTTGAACCCTGGGTCTGCCTCTGTGCCAACAAATGGTTCTGTTGTCGGGACCTGAAACTATGATTGTTGGGAAATGAAGAAAAGAGAAAGATCTATGCGTAGATTTGTTGTTGTAGTGCGCAGTATTCTACTTGACTTGCGAAGCTCTATACTAAGAAAGAAACTGGATCTGAAGAAAAGAGGTAAGATCTTAAAGCTTTGTGCTCTGGTAAAGGTAAGATACGTGAAATTTTTGTTTCAAAAGTATGAATCTAGGTATGCTTGATAGATTTTTTACTAGTCTGGAAACTAGGGCACAGTTAGAAGAAAGAGTTGATCTAAATAAATTTGATAGAAATAGAGAAAGATATGTTATTCCTATGCATAGAAATAATTTTTGGACTAATAAGTGGATGCAGGAACCTAGAAAGAATTTTTGCAGATTGCAGATCCAGCACTATGATCCCGGTGTGCAGTACAGGAGAGGATGGAACTCATTTAAAAGAAAAATAGGATTAACAATGTGTTATAATTGTAGAAGGTCGGGACATCTTGCTAAGGAATGCCCTGGTACATGTCCTATTTGTCTTTGTTGTAAAGCTATTGGTCACGAGGTTTAGGATTTCCCTAGGATGATTGCTAAAGATGAAAATATGAACATGAGACAAGAAAACTATAAAGAAGATCAAGAGACTAAGGATATGTTAGAAAACCAGAAAGAGAAAGAATCAAAGAAAGCTCAAACTATGTTAAAAGAAGCAATGGATGATCACAGAGACATCAGTTTACCAGAGATCCTGAAAGAAAAACAATGCATAGTTACAAGGATAGAAGACTTCGACATAGACTGTGTATTGGATGAAGAAACACACGTGAATATTATGCCAGAAAGCACTTGAGAAATTTTGGGAAAGCCTGCTATGATACCTTCATTGGGAAGGATAGGCTTGTTTAAAGGAAAGATGATAATCCTATGTGGAAGAATTACTAACATAACTATGATTTCTAATGAAACATCAACAAAATAAGACTTCGAAGTTATCAGATTTGTTGAGAACAACACCCCATTCCCACTTTTATTAGGAAAGACTTGGATTAAGAAATATCGGATCAGAAGGAAAGTAGAGGAGGAAGCTACAAAACAGAAAAAGCGATAATTAAGGGACTTCATAGAGAGAAAAATAACACGACTAATAGAAAAAAAAGAGGATCAGTCAAAGAAAAAGAGGGCCAGAGAATTAGTTGTCGAAGTTGAAAGAACACAGGAATACCTAAAGAACCTGTCCATGCAAGAAAGAAGTATAGCCACCCCAAAAATAGCAAAAGAAGGAACATTAACCGCAAGATCTGTAAGAGTACATCAACAGTGCAAAGTCACCTTACTAGGAGAAGATAAGAATAAGAATGGAATGAGGAATCCAGAGACTCAAATCATAGGAAAGAAGGCAAGGAAGCTCAGTAAGAAGAAATCCAAGTTATCAAAACTACGGGAAGTTCCAGAAAATACTTCACAGGAGGAAGATTTGCAAAAGTTGAACCTCGTTGGAATAACAGAACCATGTAGAATGGGACTTCTCCATGATGAAGCTATATGATCGTTGGAGGCACTCCGACCGTTAGAATAACAATCCAGAATGGTTAGAAATGCAGGTATTGACGGAAATACCATCATTGGTTCGTTGGGACCATGCCATAAAAGACCGATTCATATTGATTGAGGCATTCCTACCTGTTGGAGGAATAAGTTATGACACTTGCTTATTTAACCCATCGGACGTTGCACCGGGACCACTTTTTGCAAACCATGATTATCCGAGCTAACAGAGAATCCATTGTATCACATTGTTCTTTCTAGACCTCTCCATCCATCTGATTACCTCGCTTGTCTTTTCTCCTACCCAAGTTATTTGATTACGAGTGTGCATGTCTGGTGAACATAGCATAGTAGAGAAGTCTATGGAGGAGATTCTTGTAGACCTCATGGTTGATAGAGTCATGTCTGTAGGAATATAGGCGTTGTCAACTGGCAGATTGCAATCATCCCCCTCGACTAGACGACACTCTAGTCGAACTACTGAGAAGCGAAGCAAACATGAAGATGATCTGGCTAATGAAAATCAGATCCCATCGATCTTGCCTGAATACATCCTACCTTTGGCTGGCACGGTCAACCACAATAGCATCCCACGAGAATTCGAGTACACGTTGATCACTACGTACCTCCCGAAGGGGATACGCAAAGTCATACCACCGTTAGGACATATCCCAACTCTAAATAACAACAACTTCAACCTTGAAGACCAAAAGAACTACACGATGCTCGTGACGAAAAAGTATTTGATGAAGATGAATGGGAAGAAGCCACGTATAGTCTCACAGCCATGGATAAAGGAGCTCGTGCAATCGACGATCCTAAATGTAATGAATATTCCTCACTTTGTCTGACATCAGGAGGTTAACTCTTGCGTTAAACTCCTCCTATCGTGTTATCATGGAGGGTATATGTGGCTTGACAGGTGCGTGACAGTGGATCCGGCGCTGATCCATCTCATTACAGGACTGAGCATGTAGGGACTAGACCCTCAGCAGTTCTACCTAGGTAAGACATTAGATCACTCCCTGGCTTAGCAGATAAAGGAAGACTATGGCGGTGTAGAAAAGGGAAAGCGAGGCTACAAGGTAGCCTCCATCCAAGATGGTGTAGTTTGCCTAGATTGTCATCTTATAGTCGGTAATATCATAAAAAATAACCGTCCCACGCAAGTCACAAGATTTTTCATAGACCTCGCAGGGAAGTGCGTAGAAGGAATGAAAATGAACTGGGTGAGTTACCTCATCAACGAGTTGGAGAAGGACTGTCACGAAGCACAAGATCAAGGATATGAGTTTCATTTTAGTTGGCTACTAGTATTGATTGCATTTGTTGCCTGGAAAATGATGGAAGGAGCAGCCTTCTTGGAAGTTGAACCGTCAGAATCGGTGATCGCAAGGTTCTCCACCTTGTGGTAAACCAATGATATGGCGAAGTAATGGAAATCAAACGCGGTGTTCCGTGCTTACTACCTACAAATGAAGCGCACCATTGAGGAATTTCCATGAATGACCTCAAATACACTACACCACTATAGGCCACTAGTGAATTTCCACGCAGATCGACACTTTATCTACATCACTGCGCGCAAGGATGAAAGTAAGGAGGCGTTGCAGTCCTATTATAAGCTGACCGATGAGGATATGGAGGAGATAAACAAAGAATGGCCAACATAATTCCTTGTACCAGTGAAATATGTAGAACTCTCTGACCTCAACATCATCGAAATTCCATTGGTCACCTGGGTCGAGCATGATGGACAGACTAGCACGAAGAAAAAGAAGAAAAAGGAGGAAGTACAGAACATAGAAACTGATGAGGAGGACAATGCATCAGAGGAAAGAAGGCATGATTCACCAGTTGGAGGAGGAGGAGACGAAGTAAACCAAGAAGAAGGAGGGTAAAAAGAATAAAAGAAAGACAAAGGCGAAGTTACACCACCGAAGGATCCCCTTACAAAGGTCGAAACATCAAAGAAAAGGAAGGTTTCTCCATAGAAGCCCTCAGCAAGAAAGAAGACCCGAGCCAATAAGCCTCAGTTGAAGAATGTGCTCACAGTGGACGATATCAATCTCATCATCACAACCACAGAGGATGATTCAAAGGATATCTTGTAAAGACATGAAGTGAATCAGGAGACAATGTATGAAAGAATCAAGAAGGAGCTGAAAGACATACAA
Source organism: Picea engelmannii (assembly GCA_009831015.1). NCBI lineage: Eukaryota > Viridiplantae > Streptophyta > Pinopsida > Pinales > Pinaceae > Picea > Picea engelmannii. Next base: position 157,813 of record ML801566.1, on the reverse strand, counting down.
CAAGCTATTCATTCAAGCCGCGCAGTATCGACTACACCTTCGTCGTCAGAAATTGTAGAATTGGGGGATGAACCCACCCAATCACAAAGGCTAGAAGATGCAATAGAGGCTCGACTTCTCCGAGTCTAAGAAGAAAAGGAGCAGGCCACAGAGGCCTTGAAGAAAGAAAAGGAAGAGGTCTTATAGCAACTTCGAGTTGCACAGAAGGAGAAAGATGAAATTCGGGCAATGTTTGAGGAGGATAAAGCGAGGATGAAGAAAGAGAAAGACCAACTACTCACAGAGAATACTACGTTCAAAGAGGCAGTGACTAAAGAACTTTGCTTTGTGTTAGGCTTTCCACAGGAGGTAGAAGAGTTAGCCGAGATACAAGTGGGGAAGCTCGCTGAGGCCATTCAACAGCTTCAAGTGAGAGTAATGGAGCTAGAGATCCAAGAAGTGTCAAGCAGTCTACAAGAAGTGTGTGATCATAGGGAAGAAACCACCAAGAGCACAGTAGAAAGAATCATGACACTTGCCTCATAATGTAAGCAACTGAGTGATCAGAGTGCGCAGACCTACGAGCGCCTTGCAGAAGATCCAGAGTTGAAGAAACTGGAAGCATAACTACAGGAGGCAAAGAAGCAGGCATCCACTGTGCAATCACAGATGAAGCTTCTTACTGTAGTTGAGAAAATAAAGCGATCGCAGGAGCAGCGCGTAGTCCAACAACAAGTTACTTCCATCCATAGAAAAATCATGGAGGTGACACAGAGACTCCAGCCGATGCAGGGTGAAGCCTGCACATGTTTTGAATAGATTGAAGGACAAGGCTCACAGTTGGACCAGATGGTCACGATAGTAGAACAACGCCTGGAAGGGCCTGTTACAGAGCAGGTGATTTGGATCTCTCCGAGAAGGAAGCTCTGGCGAAGAAAGAAGTCGAGGCAGCTCAAGCTAAGCTTGAGGCCTTTGAAGCAGCACTGCCCAGATCTGAGTGACTCGGGACAAGTCACAGGTGAGTGTTGGGGGCCTGTTGTCCCTTGACCAAGTTTTGAGGAAACATTGGTCATGTTTGACCATTTTTGGGACTTCAAAAGGTTGGTCGAAGACGGAGCACCTAGGTGAAGCAGAGATCGTCAGATTTCACTCATTTTGTGGGATTGTGGACCCAACAAAGGGTTTTAGGGTTTATGTAACGGGTTAAGAGATGTCGGCCCATGGTTTTACCCATGATTAGGCCTTTTTGTAAATGTATAAATAAGTAGCTAAGCGATGTAAGAACTATTACTTGTAATAGGCTTCGTGCATAACTACTAGATCTAGTTGGCTTCATGAAAGAATGTGTTAAGGGCTTGCAGAGCTAAGTGCAAGTGTTTTGTAAGTTTCTTTCTGCACAAACATTGTATATAAGTGCTTTGTGCCATTGAGGAGTTGGCTCTGTGCCTTGACCTGATTTTGGGGAAGGTGGATCTAGTGTTGATCCAGATTTTATGAGTAGAACGAAATGAATACATATTGTTAACAGATTCTTAACAAAACATAACAGAGATACAGTAAAACTAGTTTTCTATTCATTAATAAAATAAGTTGAAACTGTAAAATGCAGCGGAAACAAGCTTGTTGGAATGGTGGTGGCTTATCTCTGAGAAGAGATGTGATGGTTGTGCTCATTCGCAATAAGATGATTACAATGAGGCTCTCGAGGCCTTTTACATTAAACAAGAATGCCCAAAACCCTATACATACAAAAACCTAACCCTAGGAGATGAAGCGCCAAAAGTCATGTGGGCCCCGTTTGGGTAAGTTAGTACATTAACTTCCCAGGGTCGTAACTTTTGCATACGATATCTGTTTTAGGTGTATGATATCCCTTTGGAAAGGTATCCTTGAGGAGATTCATTTTGGGGCCTCAATCATGCAATAGGCCATAGTTGAGAAGCTCGATCCCGAAAAACCTTCATTTAGGCCCTCAAAATGGCCCCAAAAGTGAAAACTGCTAAAAATAGTAAATTGCCAAAATTGCCAAAAAATTGTTTTGAGCTAGCTGGAAAATGTGGGTGGCCACTGATATGCATCTGTATCAATCCTCCCTCATTAGGAAGCAATGGTATCCATTTCATTGAGTTCCCCCATCAGATGAGGAAATTTCTGTTGAATTTGGCCCTAGGTGAGCCACTTGCCTTAGTGCAGGAGCTGCCCTGCTTTGATGACTCGATAAAGATGGATCCTTTGCTGTTGAGTTCCCTTGATCTGTGTGTCCACAATCTAATCATTGGATGCCTATTGGATGTTTTTAGGGTTGAGCTCTGTTGGTTTCAGCTGATCTGCTACGTCTGAGGTGTCCAATAATGGTGGGAAATAAGGGCGAAGGAGATCCACATTGAACATTGGGTGCAGGCTGTAGTATCCCCAAGGCCGAGCCCCGTTACAGATCATGTTATATGCACAGAATTGTAAATATGTTCTATAGGCTGGTGAGCCAAGTTTTGTATAAGCTGTAGGATTATGAGTTTTGTTAGGCCAGGGAGCCTAAGTGTTGAAGGCTAAGAGCCTGTTGATGTACTTGTATGTATGCAGGTCAATTAATAAAATATAAATACCGCCAGTGCAGACCGACCACGATGAAAGAGTGATGGGGGACTGAGC
>ML801566.1:132952-146068 GCA_009831015.1 Picea engelmannii | reverse complement strand
ACGCCTAAAACGGAGATCGTATGCAAAAGTTACGACCCCGGGAAGTTGATGTACTAACTTACCCAAACGGGGCCCACATGACTTTTGGCGCTTCATCTCCTAGGGTTAGGTTTTTGGATGTCTATAACTTTTGGCATTCTCGTATATTGTAAAAATGCCTCTAGAGCCTCATTGTAATCATCTTCTCACAGAGGTAAGTAGCAGCCACATCTCTTCTCAGAGATAAGCTACCAGCGCCCTAGCTAGTTTATTTCCATTCTGTCTGTAAGCATATTTTAGTCATTTGTTATTAATGAAATGAAGTCTTATTTTCGATGCATCTCTGCGTTTATGTGTATTTCTATATTTCATTGTGTTCCTACATAAATCCGGATCATCATGAAAGTGGTTGGAGCATTTGTCAAACCAAAGGGCATGACCAACCATTCAAAAAGGCATTCCTTTGACTTGAAGGTGGTCTTCCATACATCTGTATGTTCTATCGGGACCTAGTGGTAGCCAAACTTCAGATCAATCTTACTGAAGTATTTATCCCCCGTGAGTTGATCAAGGAGGTCGTGGATTCAGGGAATCGGGTACCGGTTTCTAACTGTGATTTTATTCAGAGCCCGATAATCAATGCAGAGTCACCAGGTTCCATCTTTCTTTTGTACTAGCACAATTGGGCTTCTGCAAGGTGGTGAGTTGGGACAGATGTGCCCTTTGTGGAGCAGTTCTTGGATTTGTTGCTTGATCTCCTCATTCTCTAACAGAGAGCGATGATATATTGGCCCATTAGGAAGCGATGCACTGGGGGTCAGATCGATGGGGTGCTTGACCTGGAAGTGCAGAGGTACCCCGATAGGTGAGGAGAAGATATCCGAGTATTCTTCCATGACCTTATCTACTTGCTTCTTCTGTGTGGAGAGGTCGGCCACAGAGACCCTGGATGTGGCTGTGATCTTTCTCTTATTTTGAGAGTGAATCATGAACAAGACAAACTTCCCCATATGAGAGATGACCTTCCTGCATTGCTTAGCAGAGATTGAGGAAATAACACTAGGTGGGACTGCCTCAGGTATACTGTACAATTTCCTGTTCAAAGTAATAATAACACTACGAGGCCTAGATCCATATACAACATGACATTTCCATAAATAAGGTTGGCCCAAAATAACATCACAACTTCGAGAGGAGAAACATCACACAATACCTCGTCTTTGAAGGGCTTGATGCCGTATGAAAGTCGACACTCTTGGATGACGTGGAGATTGCTTCCTTGGCAGAGCCATCCAATGGTGTAGGGTTGTGGGTTAGACGTTGTGGGCAGGGCCATCCGCTTGACGACCTCTTCAGAGATGAGGTTCTTCTGGCTAACACTATCAACGATGAAGTGCCACGAGGTGCCTTTTACCCACATTTGCAAATGGAAGAGGTGCTCTCTTTCTTCTGGCTCGTCTGGTTCACCAGGCTGGAGCTTGGTGGTAGCAACGGTGGCACTTGGTTCCACGTCAATGATTTGTCTTCCCCTTTCTAGTTCTATCTCAGAGTCAGAATCTACATCTGATTCAGAGGGTTTCACTTCGGCCACCAGCGAATGCTTTGAGCGACAATCAACAGTGTTATGCCAATGGATCTTATGGAATTCGCACCACTTCCCGGTATCTTTCTTTTTCTTTCCAGTGTCTTTCTTTTCTTGCGGCTTGGATTGGTTGTCTTGATACTGTCCATATTTTCTTTGTACTTTGTTTTGTGGGTTGGGGCTGCCCTTTCCTATCTTTTGTTGTGAGGGGCTCCCAGGCCCAAATTGTCGTGTCTTTTGTTGTGAGGGGTGTTAGCACTCTGTAATTTTCCCAAGGCTGTGAGGCAGTCACAGAGGCAACATCAAAACCACTTCGAGTCTTGGATCTAGCCCTCCAAGACTCAGAGAGGGATCTCTCTGTCTGATATAGCTTTGTTTGAAGATGTATTAGGCTAGTTAATGGGCTCAGATTTTGGATTTTAAATTGGTAAGAGCAGAGAAAAGAAACCATGGGAAATGGAGTCACAAACTGAGATTTAATCACAAACAAATCCTACAGACATCTTTATAGGGCCGGGTAGGAAAATTACTGGATCTGGTAAAATTTAATGAGATGAAAGAGGAGGAAAAAGAAATGATCAATTTAGAAACAGAGCAATGAAGAATTCTGCCACTAGATATCAGAAGAAAACATTAATATTATCCACAGCCAAAAACAAAGTGTATCTTACAACAAATTCTGCTCATAATCTTATGTCGAATAATGAGGAAAGAAAACATATGGAGACAGAGAAAACAATTAACTGGAGGAGCACTTCACCAATATACTTGACACAATAATCATGTAACTGCTGCGACTGTATTATCTGAATGGATGAAAAACTACAGTTAGCTCTGTGAGCTGCTTTACAAAAACTTCATCCTGGTTCCCTGACTGATCAACCCTTTTACATTACAAATCATCTCTATAAATAGGATATGTCTCCTCAATAAGTTTCGGGAGTCGGTTCAACCGCCTCGGCCAAAAATAGCCACCACTCCCACAAAATTTGGAGCTTTCTGCCATGAAAAACAGACCGGTTTTCTGCGAAAAAGGAGTCCGAACAGACGTGATTTTCTATTCAATGATGACACCTGGGTGAAAACTGGAGGAGGTTATTGTAGATGGGCATGTGATGGACAAAAATATCCTTCGGTTTTGCCAAATTCGTCCCCAGCTGGCCGTAACAGCTCCTGCAAGATCGGGACTGTAATGGAAAATTGAAAATGTGGAAAAATAGGCCTCGAAGATGTCTTCGATTCTCTCTGCTCGTGGCTCCGTTGGAAAACCTGGGAGATTTTTTTGTTCCTCAGCCCGTTCTGAGAAAAAAACTCTCTCGTATTTTTAAAATCCGTCTCCCTTTGCCCAAAAATCGATCTGGAAGAGGACATGTTAAAATAGGCAAAAATGGTAAAAATTGGGGAAAGTGGTTTTTTGCGTGGTAAGCGGTATTCCGGACCCCCTCCCCCCCCCTCGTTAAATGTAGATCGGACGGGGGGGTCCGGAATTCGATATAGATCGTTGATTTTGGTGCTCATATCTGGGCCGTTCAGATTGGCTCGATGGTTATTTCAATTCCGGACCCCCCCCTCTCGTTAAAATTCGGAAGGTGAGGGGGGGTCCGGAAAAAATATAGTGCGTGGATTTGAAAGTTTGGTTATAATGGAGGGGTGGGATGTATGAATGTGTGTAGGAGTTAGGTGTAGGCGGGAGTGTGGAGGGGGTAGTGGGATATGACGTAGGGAGGGGTGGGTGAGTGGAGATGACGTAGGGGGATGGGGAGTGAGTGGATGGTGAGGTGAGGGTGACGTGAGGTGGGGGGACATAAGTGGAAGGTGATGTGGGAAAGGAGGAGGTGACGTGAGGGAGTGAGGGGGGTAGGCTTAGGGTAGGGTAGGACTTAGGTTAATTTTCATATTATATATATTTTTTTGTTTTTGTTATATTATGTGGTATGTTTTTGTTTTATGAATTAAGTTTTGTTTTTATGTTTTGTTTTTTATTGTTTTTTATATTATATATAATATGTTTATTATAATTTGTTTTATATGTTATTTAATTGTTTTATTTTTATTTAAATGTTTTTTATATATATTTTTAATATTTTGTTTTATGTTTTATTTTTATTTAATTTTTAATGTTTTTATTTTGATTTTAATTTAAATTAAACAAACTCTAACCTAACTATTGTTATTAATCATTAATTAATTAAATAATTAATGGTTAATTTATTATTAATTAACCTAACCTTTTATTATCTAATCTAGCTTATTAAACTAACTACATCTAGATTTTTTAACTTAATTAATAATTGATTAATTAATAATTAATTAATAATTAATCGATTATTAAACTAGTTGTTTATTAATCAATTTTAACCTATGCTAACTTTATTTCTATTTTTGTTTATCCTGAGTCTGTTTGCTTATGGACAGGTGAAGGTGGCGGGATAATGGAGGCCGACAAAAGATAAGGGGGAAAGGGCGTAGTGTGTATGAAGGATGCAGCAGGGTGATGGGGGATCGAGTGAAAAAGGATGGAGGGAGGAAACAGAATCAACCGAGCCATACTTCGCCATCATGGGAGAAACGCCAAATCAACAGTCGAAGAATCGATTCGCCTATAATTATAGGACCCCAACAAGGGGCTCCCAGGCCCAAATTGCCGCGTCTTTTGTTTGAGCTTCTGCTCAATTTTGACAGCATATCGGTAGGCCGCACCCAAGGATGAGATGTCTAGAAATTCCATTTCGGTATGGATGTATCTATGTAGAGCACCATGATACTTGAGCACCAAATGTCGCTCTGAATCTTTGATACCCAACTTGGTGTGTAAGGTATGGAAGATATTTTTGAAATCTGGCACTGCTTGGTCTCTTTTTTGCCGCAGTGTGGTCCATTTGGTATATAAGTCGTCATAATTTCCAACAGGGTAGTATTGTTCCTTAATATCATACCTGAAGGAATCCCAGGTGGTTGTGACTATAAATAATGAGGTTTCCTTTGTTTCATTTTTCTCACAGAACGTTTCCCACCAATCTTTGACATGGGGGATGACTTTGAGGAGCGCAAAAGTAATATTTTCTCTATTCGAGAAGTTATGGACAAAAAAATACCCTTCTAGCAGATTCAACCACTTGTCTACAACATATGCGTCTATCTGACCTTCAAATATAGGAATATTGAAGTTTAATTGTACCTTGAAGGGGGTGGCGCTTCCGCTTGAAGAAGATGCCTCGCCTGTTGGTATCCACAGAAGAATTTGCACGAAACTATCCATCATCTCGTTCCTATGTTGCGTGAGGGATTCCTCAATCAATAGTTTGAAAGGATCTCCTATCCCATCATCTTTATTTTCTCCTGCCATGAGAGGCCGCTTGGGCATGCGAGAGCTTTTGTCCTCAAGAGAAACAAGCTCAAGACCCAACTCTTAGTACTCTGACCTCGTTGGGGACATCCATTAAGACAACAAGGAGCAGACCGCTCTAATACCACTGATCCAAATTTTATGAGTAAAACGAAATGAATACAGATTCTTAACACAAAATAACAGAGATACAGTAAAACTGGTTTTCTATTCATTAATAAAATAAGCTGAAACTGTAAAATGTAGTGGAAACAAGCTTGTTGGAATGGTGGCGACTTATCTCTGAGAAGAGATGTGATGGTTGCACTCATTCGCAAGAAGATGATTACAGTGAGGCTCTCAAGGCCTTTTACAATAAACAAGAATGCAAAAAACCCTAGACATCCAAAAACCTAACCCTAGGAGATGAAGCACCAAAAGTCATGTGGGCCTCGTTTCGGTAAGTTAGTACATTAACTTCCTAGGGTCGTAACTTTTGCATACGATCTTTGTTTTAGGTGTATGATAGCCCGTTTGAAAGGTATCATCGAGAAGATTCATTTTGGGGCCTCAATCATTCCATAGGACGTCATTGAGAAGCTCAATCCTGAAAAACCTTCATTTAGGTCCTCAAAATGGCCCTGAAAGTGAAAACTGCTAAAAATAGTAAATTGCCAAAATTGCCAGAAAACTGTTTTGAGCCAGTTGGAAAAGGTGGGTGACCACCGATATCCATATGGATCAAGTGTGTTGTGCACATATCAATTGTCCACTGTGGATCTGGGCTCTGTGTCTTTGTGCACAGGAGCAGATGAATGTAAGAAGATCAAAGACTAACAAAGAAGAAGAAGAAGTTGGTGGACGTAGCCCCACACTGGGGTGAACCACGTATATATTGTGTCTTGAGGTGCTTTGTGCGATGTTTATTATATGGATAGTTGCTTAGTGATTTTGTTATTATGTACAATAAATGCATATGATGTTGTAGCTTAGTGCTTAATGGTGTAAATGAATGTGAAATATGAACTAATCATATATGCTAAGAGGTTTTAAGGGCTTGATATTGATTGTTACTGTGATGATCTGTAATAAGGGTTAATCTGTGATGTAAATAAGAATCAGAACCTAATGTATATTGTGGGCTAAGTACTCTGTTAAGTGTTGTAATCACAGGTCTGTGTCCCAGCCTGGTTGTAGACACTGGAGTCCTGCAACCCCCCCTGCCTCTACCTCGGGTGAGACTTCATTTGCTTTGCAGGTGTTGCCAAAAGGGCCGATAGTTAGGGTTTTGTTAGTGCACTGTTGAAGCGTTGAACTCTGGGTCCGCCCCTGTCCCAACAGGGTGACATAATGACTATTGCTTCATTTTAGGTTTTTAGATATTTTTTACCAACTGGATGAAAAGGAAATAAAATATGGTTTGTTCCCCTACTTAAACTATGTGTTCAATATAGTTAGCAAAAATGAAGGTAATCCAAACCAAAAATAAAAAGAAAAGGGAAGGAAGATTCTTGGACAATAAGAAGGAGAGTAGTTTCTAAAGAGTCAAAGTAGATTTCATATTTGTACCTCAACAATCTAACTAGTGTTGGTTTTATCCCTACAAAACAACTTGGAAACTATCTTCAATACCAAAGCTAATCTATGAATCACAAAATATCTACCAAATAAAGATAGGACATAATGTACCAAATATGTATATCTAATGTTCCCTCATTAATGAGGTACCTCCTCTCTCTAACCACTATGCTAATGACCTCCTTTGAGTTGTGTTTTAATATGATGAAAGGAAACAATAGGGAAAAATAAAGAAACCCCTATATGGAGGAAACAAAATCCAACTAGAGGAAGAGACCAACAAATTTAGAGAGTGTACCTATTTTAGCATTCTTCATACTATGGATGTTGAAGGAGATAGTAGACACAACTAGCCCAATTCTGGTATAATATGTGGAAGAGAGATTACCAGCACAATTTGAGATTCAATTTGGGAAAATATTGATGCCTTAGAGGTTGGAAGATAAGGCCATTAACAACGGGAATTTGATGATATAAATAGAATGGGAAATGTAACAAGGGAATAAACAAATGTTATATTAATAGTTGTGCAAGATCTCCCTTCAAAATGTGACATCCTATAGGTCAAACATGCATCACACATATTGACTTCTATAGCGTGAGTATTAACACTAAAACAAAATTCCCATTATGTAGTTTCTCACTATTATGAAGGAGACATATATGGGAGGCCTAAAATATCCCTTGTACCACTGCAAGTAGTAGCACCACTAATTACTAGGGATCAAAATAACCAAGTCAACCTCTAAGAGCACTCCCAAATAGTTTTGAGTCTATTAGATACCCAATTGAGGCACGTGAACTAATCCTGACCAATCTAAGGCACAAGCATTTAGGAATACCCAATTAACATGAGTATGTCCAAGTGGGGAACCCCAAAGAGGATAAGAAATGCCAAACTAAAAAAAGGGGAAAATAGGACCAAGGATAAATAAAGTAGGAATCCTACCTAGGTACTAGACATCTAAAAGTGGGAATTCATGGTATTATGTCTGGACTAAGGTAGGGGGATACTTGCAAAAAAGGTTTATTAACACATGTAAGACATGTTTAGATGGTACTAGAGGTCATGATGGCATCCTCAGGTGGATTTTGCATGGAAATGGTAAGGTATATACCACCATAATGCTACGATGTAGCATGTAGATGTATGGCGATGATGGAGAGTGAAAAACATACACTATACATTACCCACACAACATGAATTTTTCAACCCATGGATATGGATGATAGCAGTGATTTGGAATGTATAGTAGTAAAGTACAAACAAAATAAGTGAACAAAGAGGAGAAAACAAATCAAGTAAAACTAGAAACCGTAGTGATGCAAAAGGGAATATGACCCATAAGCTAAGGGTATATCAAGAAAATGCCTAGACATAAGGAAGGTATCGTAGAAAACTGAGGTACTATGAGGCTACCCAACATGTATGTCTTTGACCTCTTGTTGAGATCTAACTTTAGTCTCCAAAATTGTCATCTGTCGTTGTTTTAGGACAACAAACAATCAAGTACTTTTATGCTCATAATTTGATGGTTAAGTGTTCTTTGAGGTGTCCTTGCAAGTGTTTTAGAACCGGTGGTTAGCACATGAAATAAAAATCAAAACAAATAACACTCCTCTAGATATTTACAACTATAAAATGTTGACCTAAACAACTAAGCATACATGAAATTTTGGACACATGTATTTTTGGTCAACACGACCATGGATAACCCCCCCCCGGAAAACCAATTTAGAATGAAAGTATATATAAGTGATTTATAAAGAATGAGATACAACAAGTATGTAAATACAATGGAACTTGATACAATAGTAACTCCTCCTCAAGGTGCTTTGGAGTTCCAAGAAGAGATATGCACCCAAAATTAGTGCACCCTCTTCCTTTGTTTCCTATATCATTGAAATAATGTGCCCTTGACCCTTTGAGATTTGATGAAGAATCCCTTGCACACTAAAAAGACATTGTGTGCCACCTCTCCACTTAAATTGATAGATCTGTGATCGTCCAAGTACTACTAGTGCATGTTAAGCAAGCTCCCTCCTCCTCAAGTGTGCCCTCGTTAAAGCTAGAACCAACACCACAAATAAATGAGGGTCTAAGCCTCCGTGAACCCTCCATGAAAGGAGGCACCCAAGATTCCCTCATCCATATCCTCCATCCTCATCCTCTTTCTCCTCTCCCAACTCTCTTGGTGAACAAATGAAGGAATGAGCCTCTACATGCCCCTTGCGCCCCTCTTGAACCTCCATAAGGAAACCTAAAGTATGGATGTCTAGGAGCACCCCATCCTATCCCTAATTAATGGTTGAGACCTCTCCAAAAGAATCTCAACTCAAAACCCACTTTGGGTTAAGTTCACTAAGTTCACTTTATGTCCCCTCATTCACCCACTTAGTGAATAATTAGTCACTTTAGGCTAAAATGACTAAATTTCAATTTTGACTTAAATCTCCTAAGTCAAAGTGAAATTAGACATAAATTACATGGCACAATGGTACAAACATCTCCCTCTTGTGGTTAGAGGCCCAAAACCACAAGGGGACCACTTCCCAAGGTACCCAAATCTCAACATTTTCTCTTACCGAGGAAAGTGTCATTCACACCCCATTCTCATCCTTGCAGTGGACATGGTTGCTTGCTGGAAAATACTTAGTGATTATGGATGAACCCTGATCATCAAAAGTGATCTCTGACACAGATATGCTCAACCTACCTGATCTATAAATGGAAGTGTATCTCCACCTATCCAATATCACTTATATCTTGGCATCACACCAAAGATCTCAACCTTGTCATATCACCAAGGATTTATACCTCATGGCATCTCACCAAAGGTCTCTACTCTTGGCATCTCACCAAGAGTCACATCTCTTGGCATCTCAACAAGAGTCTCTCTCTTGGCATCTCACGAAGAGTATCTGGATCTTGGCATCTCACGAAGAGTATCTGGATCTTGGCATCTCACCAAGATCCTCAACTTGGTCTCTCACCAAGTGACTTCCACCTGAAGTGGAACCTGAAGATGATATACTCATCTCCAGAGCCAAGTGAGGCTCAAGCCTCTTTGGTTCCCTTCTCCCACTCATCAAATATCTGATGCTCTGAAGCCTATGCACCAACTAACTATCTACTCGACAACTTTGAAACTAAAGTTGTCCCAGGTGGACCAATCACCCCTGAATGTGGTGTCCTTGAAAGTTGAGTCTAAGCTCCCTTTAAATCAATAATCTGAGTCAGTGGGACCTCCTCAACTCTGTCTACCCACCAACCAACGAAAGGTGTATCAACTGAAAAAATCACACTCCCTCTCAAATTGAGCAGTGAACTCCTGCTCCTATGATGTCGTTTCCGCACCATCTTGTTGCTTCTTCTTCTTCTTGGGACATTATCAAACATAGTGCCCCATATCTCCACAAGCAAATCATCTCACTGTGCTCATGTCTCTCTCTTTCCCACCTCCACTCTACTGTGGTTTGGCCCCTCCCTTGGGACCCTATCTAGCACCCTTGCCGGTCATATTATTTCCCTTTGTCCAAAGAAAAAGATCTTCATCACCCTATGAAATACGTTGTTTTCCTAAAGATCCTGAGTTGCATCTCAACTCCTCCTGTACGAATTCCTCCCAAAGTATCTCCCAACCGAGCATGACATCCCTGGCCACAATGCCTCACACAAATGAACCCCAAGGTTTGGAAAAGTTTTTCAATGCCGTCCTCACCAAGAATTTAGGATCCACAATCTCCTCGACTACATCCAACTCATCTCGAATCTGCTAAGGTATGATGTCACCGACTTTGAATTGAGCATTTGAATTCTCTTTATCTTGTCCCGCAGAACCATCTTTCGGTTCTGATTGGGACTCTGGTAAAGATTGCATAATGAGGCCCATATATCAAAGGCATAATCTTTCCCAGTCAAATGGGGTATGGCGTGGTCTGTCACCACATCACAAATAGTCCTCTTAGCCTTGGTGTTCCTCTTCCTGAACTTTGCTACCAACAAGGGAGAAGTGATAGGAGGAATAACCATTGGAGCTTGAAATATATCCCATAGTTCTATATCCTCCAAGACAAATATGATCCTCGTCTTCCAAGGGGACCAATTGCTAGCTTTGTCTAGCCTATCCTATGCCCACATCTGAGACTTCGACATGGTTTTCCACTGAAACTCAAACTGATGCTAAAACTGCACAAGAGTACAACCTCACTCTTATCAACACATGTGTTAAACAAGGCTATCCAAAATCATCCTCACTCCTATCAACAGAGGTGTGAAAATAGGTTTTCCACAAATATCCAAAACAGTCCCACAAAACTGCCCACTGAATGCTCTAAAAATCAACAAAACTTAGACACCAAGGCTCTGATACCATGTAGAAAATCGAGGTACTATGAGGCTTCCCAACAGGTCTGTCTTTGACCTCTTGTTGGGATCTAAGTTTAGTCTCCAAAACTATCCTTTGTTGTTGTTTTAGGAAAACAACAGTCAAGTACTTTTCTACTCATAATTTGATGGTTAAGTGTTCTTTGAGGTGCCCTTGCAAGTGTTTTAGAACCGATGGTTAGCACATGCAATATAAATAAAAAAAAGTAACACTCCTCTAGATCTTTACAACTCTAAAATGTTGATCTAAACAACTAAGCATACATGAAATTTTGGACATGGGTATTTTTGGTCAACACGACCTTGGATAACCCCCCCTGGGGAAAACCAAATTAGAATTAAAGTATATATAAGTGATGTCTAAATCATGATATACAACAAGTATGTAAATACAATGGAACCTGATACAATAACAACTCCTCCTCGGGGTGCTTTGGAGTTCCAAGAAGAGATATGCACCCAAACTTAGTGCACCCTCTTCCTTTGTTGCCTATCTCACTGAAACAATGTGCTCTTGACCCTCTGAGCTCTGATGAAGAATCCCTTGCACAAAAGAAATCTCTTGTGTGCTACCTCTCCACTGAAACTCACGGATCTTCGATCATCCAAGTATTGATAGTGCCTACTAAGCAAGCGCCCTCCTCAAAGATAGAAACAACACCACAAATAAATGAGGGTCTAAGCCTCCATGAGCCCTCCATGAGCCCTCCATGAAAGGAGGTGCCCAAGATTCCCTCATACATAGCCTCCATTCTCATCCTCTTTCTCCTCTCCCAACTCTCTTGGTGAACAAATGAAGGAATGAGCCTCTACATGCCCCTTGTGCCCCTCTTGAACCTCCATAAGGAAGCCTAAAGTATGGATGGCTAGGATCACTCCATGCCATCCCTAATAAATGGTTGATATCTCTCCAAAATAATCTCAACTAAAAACCCACTTTGGGTTAAGTTCCCTAAGTTCACTTTATGTCCCCTCATTCACCCACTTAGTGAATAATTAGTCACTTTAGGCTAAACTGACTAAATTTCACTTTTGACTTGAATCTCCTAAATCAAAGTGAAATTAGACATAAAGTACATGGCACAATGGTACAAACATCTCCCTCTTGTTGTTAGATGCCCAAAACCATAAGGGGACCACTTTCTAAGGTGCCCAAATCTCAACAGGTATGACCACAAAGTGTGTCTAGGCTTATGTGTAGAAAAAGTGAATCAATGCTTCACATATACCATGTATAAGAGATAATCTATACAAGAGTCCAATGTGGGCCTAACATGACAAGAAGGCACGCAAGGAAAATGAAAGTAGGAAAGAAAAATGCATGATAAGTGAGGATGCAAGGAAGGGAGCAAACAAGTCTAACTACTATAAAGAAACACACAATAATAAAACTATGGAACTATATGAAATAAAGGTTGGAGGCATGACACCTACACTTAACTAAGTGCTAGAAATGATGAATATGCTTTAGTTATTGACATTCAACCATACACCTTCACAATTCAAATAGGATATATCCACATCGACATCAGAACTAACTCTATTTTCATCATTTATGCATTGTATTTTCATTGAATGTTGTATTGTTTCTCAATCCTTATGGAGTACATGTTAGAACTACATACACATCAATCTCAACTACATCTTGTATGTGCAATATTTTTTTGGCTTGTAACGCCATAATAAATGGATCTCCTTGCCAATGATTTTGACTAATTAATCATTTATTCACATCCACCATTGTAAAACCCAAATAATTATTTTCAAACTATCTCTTATTGTGTACATTGACCTATCACATTCGAATAAGGTGTACTCAGAAAAGAAGTCCAATATAATTATTTCTTTGATCACTCCATTAAATGTTGTTGTATGAAGTATAGGGTTTGTATATTTGGAAATTGAATGCATCAAAGTTTGAGCTTCAATACACATGTGATCCAGGTGGATATCAGTGGCCACCCACCTTTTCCAAATGGCTCAAAACAGTTTTCTGGCCATTTTGGCAATTTACTATTTTTAGCAGGTTTTAACTTCCGGGGCCATTTTGAGGGTCCAAATGAAGGTTTTTCTAGATCGAGGTTCTCAATGATATCCAAAGGCATGATTGAGCCCCCAAAATGAATCTCCTCGACGATACCTTTCCAACGAGCTATCACACGCCTAAAACAAAGATCGTATGCAAAAGTTACGACCCCGGGAAGTTGATGTACTCACTTACCCAAACGGGGCCCACATGACTTTTAGCGCTTCATCTCCCAGGGT
>ML801566.1:101904-117243 GCA_009831015.1 Picea engelmannii | reverse complement strand
GAATTTTAACTTGTCCAGGACTCTGGAATACAGTCATCACAACAAAGTATCTACATCATCTCCCAGTTCATATTTGGATCAGACACGCTGAAATACATCCACCTACAGGTTCGCCGATCTGGAAAAAAATTTCTTCTACCCTCCCAATTATATTAAAGGGGCTTTCATGGTATCCAGGGGACGGGCACCTGATTGAAGTTGGTAATGACTGTATTTTGGGTCTGGGCAGTAAAGCGAGCCTCACTTCATCGCTGCGCGCCCTTCTACATGAAAAAAGTCTCCATTTCCTTCAACAATTCCACCACCCGACTTCAACCGGCCCACTGAGTGACTCTTGGCTGAGCGGACTTGAACTGCAGCTCGATCCGATACACAGGACAGAATGGGACAACTTCACACATCAACTCAAAGCTTCCGGCGTGCGACTGCATCCTCAAGAAGACTCCCTAATCTGGATCGGGGGCGACCGGTCGGGATTACTATCGGCAAAGAATGTTTACCTTGCTCTGGCAGCTCAAAACTGGAGGACAATAATTCCAAATTGGAGACAGAGGATATGGAGAGAACACGGCCCTCTAAAACACAAATTATTTACTTGGCTCCTGCTCGAAAATAAGCTTCTTCTATGGGACAATTTGCAAAAGCGCGGATGGGAGGGCCCGAATCGTTGTGCTCTTTGTGCCAGGGATATGGAATCAACGCTGCATGTTTTTGTACAGTGCTCTTTCACCTGTTCGATTTGGACCTATATCACATCTGCTCTAAATATTTCCACTCTTTGGGATGGTAATGATGTCAAAGCATGCTTTCAAAACTGGATCCAGCATAACAGATCTCTTGCTTTGCTTCTGTCACACCTGTGCTGGCTCATTTCGCTGTCTAGAAATGCGGCTATTTTCAATGACAAGAATTCGTCCTTCCACTTTATCACATCTCACATTCTGACAGAGGCAGCCAATCTTGGCAAGACAATACAGCCAAAGCCTCCGGATCGACAACCATTTCAAATTCCAGTTGATAGGGTGGTGGCCTGGTTCGATGGGGCCTCACAACAAGGAGGCGCGTTTTGTGGAGCCGGGGGAAAAATAGCATTAAGCACACACACCAATATTCGTTGGACGTTGAACGGTGGTCAGGGTTCTAACACAAAGGCGGAACTAATAGCTGCTTGGACTTCGCTAGTGCTGGCTAGTCGCCATACCGATACCTTGCTACTCCTGGGTGACTCCAAGCTCACAATCGATTGGCTGAATGGACTGGCAGACTTCCATGTGGTAGCTCTCAATTGCTGGAAAGATAGGACCAAGGATGCTACTTTACTCTTTAGCAAGCTCACCTTCCAACATATTTTCCGAAAGGAAAACTCCGAGGCAGACTTCCTCTCTAAAAAGGCATTGCTCCTCCCTCCGAGCCAAATTAGTTTTTCTTATTGGGAGGATGGCAATGAAGGACCTATCTACAAGATCAACCTATGACTTGATTTCTCCATAGCAGATTTGGTGCCTTGATGGATATAGTCTTGAATGTGAGGCCACTGTTGGTTATGAACAAGTTTATAGCGGATTTCTCCTTGTATTTCATTTACGCTGTTGTAAGAGAAGTCGTCTTGTAAATATTTATATCCTTTTGAATATAAAGAGCACTTTTTTCTCGTGGAAAAAAAAACTTAAACCGCAAGCAACTGAAGAAGTTTATAATCAATCAAAATTTACAGAATTGAACTATGAATCTACTCGAAAAGGATTGCATGGTGCAGAGTTTGAAGGTGATTTTAAAATATTAAATAGTTCAATAAGTTAAGAAGGTCACTTGTTTAATTTAATGAATTCTTTTAAGTTTAATTACCAATACAATTGTATGTAATTAACTCGAAGGTCACTTGTTTAATTTAATGAATTCTTTTAAGTTTAATTACCAATACAATTGTGTGTAATTAACACTAATTCTGGTAACAAATTTTACATGTCATGATTTTTGTATTGATTACAGGTTGAACATAATAATCTAATCGGTAATTAATAGTATAATTATTCAATCCATAATTAATAATTATATAATATTTGAACTTATTATTATTATTATATTTTTTTTTATTGAATATGCTAATTGTTATTATAAGAATATATCTATTATTTTTGAAGTCGTAATTTACATATAAAAATGCATGATTAAACTAGATGTAGAGTCTGTGTTTCTTCTGTTTCTTCCTTGGTTGTTACAGGTTCAAATTCAAAAAGGGGTAGGGTATATAGACTTTAGCAATCTCTCATACACCAATTGTTTTTGTCTTAGCCGTGACCTTAAAAATAAAATAGATTATTAGTATTAATTAGAATGAAGATTTGTAATAATAGATTGTAAAGAAAGAGAGGTCGTGACCAAGAAGAGGGGGTCAATTAAGAAAAAAAACAAATCAAGATGGTAAAGGACGAGTCGTGATATGGGAGGGGGCACTCGAGCCAGAATTTAGGTTTGGTCCAAGCAAATGAAGTGATTAGATTTGAAGGAGTATTAGATGACATGTTATTGTATCCATAACATGTCATCTTCCTACACACGAAGATGAAGAAATTTGGCAAGAGTGTGGGAGGATTCTTTGTCTTCCTAAACCTCCTAAACCCAACTTAACAAAAGATGAATTTAAATCCATTTGTTGTCTTAATGATAATCTTAATATCATCATCTTAAAAGACGATAAAGGAAACACTATAGTAATTATGAATACCACTAACTATGATTCCAAAATCCTTGACCTTCTCTCTTCTTCCTCCTATAAACCCCTCACTAAAAACCCGATTACAAACATTACTAATTTCGTTACCAAAGCCACCAAATCTTCTTCCCTGGATCCTGACATTCAAAAACATCTCATTCCCCACAACCTGCAAACCCCCAGGATCTACGGGCAACCCAAAATTCATAAAAATGGCATTCCCCTTAGACCTATAGTTAGAGCTATAGGAGCTCCCATCCATGCCCTCTGTCGCTTTCTAGCTGACAATATGCAATATTTAATTGGTAAAACCTCAGTCTTCATCAACAAAACCTCATCCTTCATCAAAGATTCTACCGATTTCATTCATAAAACAAGGAATCTTCATCTTGATGAACAAGATATTATGGTAAGTGTTGGTGTTATGTCTTTATTTACTAAGATTTTTGTTCCTAAACCTCTGAACCTTATCTACAAACTAGTTGAACCCAAAATCCTCAACCTTATTAAAATTTATCTCACCTCTACATTCCTCACCTTCAAAGGGATCTGCTATGAACAAACTGAAGGTACAACCATTGGCTCCTCCTTATCCCCCATGGTCACTAATATTTTTATGGAACATTTCAAGACCTTATCCCTAAACAACTTTCATCTCAAACCCAAATGTTGGTTTTGATTTGTAAATGGCACCTTCGTCATTTGGCCTCATGGTCATCCCTCCCCGATCTCCTTCTTCAACTATCTTAATAACATCTTCCTTGATATTCAATTCACTATGGAAATGGAAAAGGATAGTTTTCTTATCTTTGTAGATGCTCTCATCTCCCATCTTCCTAATGGTTCCCTTACCCATTAGGTTTATCAGAAAAAAGACACATATTGGTCGATACCCCCATGCTCACTCTCACCATCACCCAGCCCAAAAATATATTGTTTTAAAGACTTTGGTCACTCAAGCCATCCAAACATCAACGCCTCAATTCCTCAATAAGGAAAAATCCCACATGACTCATGCCCTCATGGATAATAGTTACTCTATCTCCCAAATTAATGAATCCTTTCGCTCAACCCGCCACTCTAAGTCCAAAAATCCTCTTACCTCTTCCCCACCCTGGCTCACATTTATCTTCCTTATATTCAAGTTACCTGTTGGGCCCTTCGTTTTTGGAAATATAAATATTTTGGGAAAAGTGATCCATGTCAGCAAAAGATTCAAAACGACAAAAAACAGCTGGACGAACGAAAAGATAACTAAAAGTGTAATAGCAGTGAAAACAACAAAAAACACCATGCACTAGCAGGGAAAATCCGGAAAAGTAGCGAATTAAAGAATCCAAGAAGTAGCCAAGGGAAATATATAAATATGGAGCTATGTAATGGGAAAAAGGCTTGGGATTGATTCAATTTTGATAAGATATTGTAATGGGTTTTGTTGGGAGCACTATGCTTGCACAATCGACTATTGAGTCTATAATGGAAATTTCAGGGTTAGATCTTGTTGCACAAGCTGATGCATGAGTCATAGAGACCTATTGTAAGACAATTGATGATACTGATAATATAATGGAATGGTTTGGGTCATAAAATTTCTTGTTGTAATGATCCGATATGCCGTGCATGAGTCTATGGTTTTGTCGCACACTTGTTTCCTTCTTGTTTGGTTAAGTAGTTGATTGTTGTTTATGGATATCTTTAGGATCTGCTACATGTCTTTAATTAATGTTAAGATAAAAATGATGGTGTGTTCTCTCTGACTCGCTTCATCATTCAAGTCTCGACCACTTCTCGGGTGAGACTTATTTCCCTTACGGAAGGATGAATATGCCCGTGTATCTAGACTACAACAATGCACTTTGTTGGCAACCTTAGAGAACCCTGGTCTCAATCTTGCGCCAACAAATGGTTATGTTTCTAGGACTTGAGATTTAAAGTGATTTTTTAGAGGATGCCTCATCGGATTTACAAATATGATGTTGACGACTGGCGGGAAAGAAGGTATGATGTGTTTATTCATCATGAAGCAGGGTTGTGACACAAATTTTTTAGGGTTGTGAAAAACATGATGCTCTATTCAGAGTCTGCTAGCGATCAATATGAAATATTTTGGATTAGGGTCCCCAAAGAGGTATATCAGTGGTTAGATCACTTGCAAGAAGCGCCATAATACAAAGATCGAGTCAAAAGGAAATATAAATGGATCATCATTAGATCACCAATCTTTATCCAAATAAGAAACCATATTCAAAGAAGGATCTAGAGGAATATTGTTGTAGGAAATCTCCTTATGGATCAAGTTCTTATTATTAGAAGAAGGAAAGTTTCTTGTTCCTTCGGGTGATATGGCAACATAAACCCTTATGTGTAGGGGAGGATGATTTATGAGAGGGTTCATGAGTTAGGTCAAGGAATATTTTATGGGAGATATCGGGGCCATTAAAAGAAAAGTGCAAGGGATGAACGAGCTCATAAGAGGGTTGTTGTTCTTGAGAATAGGTGGAGGAAACAAATGAGAAAAATGATGAAGAGGTATGATCAGTCAAGGAAGGAGATCGACTTTGAGAGTAGTCATAGGAAAGAGTGTTAATGGGTAAATCGGTAGATGCGGACATGAACTAATCCCCCTAGATCCACCCGGATCTAGAACAAAACAAGATGGAACACGATGCTTCCCTAGGTTTCAATCATTGATTTTAACTACCAAAGAAGGAATATATATCATACCTTATGAATCTCTTCCTCATGTCTTTGTTGATCCTGCCTTACTCTGATGTTCCTATGATATCAGATCTGCAATAGCACAAATCAACCAACATGAAAGGAGCAATAGAGAAATTCAATGAAAACCTAAACATGTGATCAAGGAGTCATGTAATAAAATATCAATCATTTTATGGGAAAGAGACGTGCCACCGTATTATATTAATGAAAGGTAGAAGATACAACCGAATTGCCTTGATGTCGCAAGTTCCCTTTTAGTGGCCCTTTGTTCTGACACACACATACATCTGTTCCAACATTTGCATGAAGATTTCTCTCAAAAGCTTGATGGATGAATGGATACCTCAAGCATCACTTGAAATAGAATTCTTCACACAGTCTTCAGCCTATTGTTTCTTCAGTCTCTATGCTTCTTTATGCTTGTAACTCTAACCTTTTCCATGAGAAGCCTATCATTATATAGGAGAAGTTGAAGTGGTTAAAGAGATGAGGATGATCCCATCAAATCAGAGAAGTCAGTAGGATCGTAACCATATGGATGCCACCTCATATTTCCAGAAGATTCCAATTCTAGAAGATGCTAGAACTTCTTTCCTCTTTTAGTTTTAAAGAACCGCCCTGACCTCCCTATATAGCAGCCTGCAAAAATCCCGTAGGCTGGCTATAGTGCAGCATGCGGAAATCAGGGATTTCTGCACTATGTAAAAGGAGCAGCCTGTGACAACCTTCCAAAAATTCATCTTGCAAGGGTGGAAAGAGGTTGCTTTTCTCAGGCAAAAGATTATATTGGGAACCTGAACACATGTTTATGTAATCATCATCAGGGTGACCAAAATAATGTGTAACAAAGAGTTAGAAGAGTTGTGAGAGTTGAAGAGATGAGGAAGGTTGGTCAACCAATGGTTGAAGGAGAAATTGGGTGAAAGAGGCAAAGGTTCTAGAAGAAGTAGACACGAGGAAGGAATTTCAGAAGAGACAGATGAAAGAGTAAGGATAAACACCGCCATTGAAGAAGAATATTCAGGCAGAAGCCATTAAGAAGTTACAGGAGAATTGGAACCTACAACACCAAAAGATGTTGGATTGCATCAAGATATGAAAAAAACACTATAAATGAACGAGACCCCCACGATCAAATAAATTTTCTCTGGAGGTAAAGGAACCAAACCTAAATCACCCATTCCCCCAACGCCATCTATAAATCTAGTAATTTCTACAAAAAATCTTTCTGTTAATTCTGTTATTTCTAATCCTTCAATCCCAACAAGTTCGAGTAGTAGTAGTAGTGGAAATGTGGTAATATTTTCAGTTGTGATGAAACCAGGACTGTTGGGTTTCATTTTAGTAGGGTTTCCAAATCCTCTGATGGTGAATCAACATGCAGGATCTCTCATCCAATACCCTAAATTTTTGGGTAAAGGTGAGGAGGATGTTGAACAACACTAGTTTCTATGTGAATCCATCTGGAGGTCTCGTGGAACTTTATATGCGAACAAGTTAGTTGAGTTCCATACTACTCTAAGAGGTCAGTCTTTGAAATGGTACATGAAGGAAATCTATCCAGGGGCTCAAGGCCAGGCCTTCACGCTTGCTCAGGTGAAGCAGGGATTTATAGAGAAATTTTGGTTACCTCAGTCAGAACAAAAAGGGTACTAATGATATCAAAGTTTAGTACTGAATATATTGTTTAGTATTGAATTTAAGCCTGAATATCCACTTGTGATACAGATTAAGAAGGGTATTGATGATATCAAAGTTTGTGTTGAATACAAAATCTTGAACTCAACCTATGTACATGATCCTTTTTCGACTCTCTTCAGTGATGAAGTACTAGATCAAGTGGCTGGGAAGGAATACTCCTTTACAGATGGATTTTCAGGTTATCACCAAGTTAGAATCATGGAAGAAGATAAAAAAAAGACTAGCTTTATAACTTAGTGGCGCTCTTTTGATTATAATTTTATGCCCTTTGGGATGAAGAACACCCCAACTGTCTTCTCTCGAATAGTTATTGTTTCTTTCTGTGACTTTATTCATAAGTTCCTTGAAGTATACATGGATGATTGGAACGTGTACAATCTATTGAAGGAGCACATAGGTTTACTGTGGTTGATGTTCATTCGTTGTAGAAAGATACACATCTATCTCAACTTGAAGAAGTGTATCTTTTGTGTACCTTTCGAAAAAAATTCGGGACATATAGTATGCAGGGAAGGAGTTTTGGTTGATCATGTAAAGGTTATTGTGATATTGAATATGCCTCCTCAGATGTTTGCCAAACAATTACGGTCAACATTGGGTCACACTGGATATTATCCCATATTTATCAGGAATTACAAAAGCATAACTACTATTAGCACTCTGTAAATTTGTTCGACTAATAAAAAAACAACAGAGGTAACTGTTTCAACCAACTTTAGAGCTGGGTACTAGCCTGCACAACTCAGATAGGGATTTCTCATGTCACTTGATGTTTCTTTGGCAATCAATGGCTAGATTTAGTTTGTTTTTTTTTTATAAATTTTTTGGCAAGGAAGGGGAGGGACACTTAGGGCTATGGAGTCGAAATTATGAAAGTGAATGAAAACAATGACTGGACGATAGAACTCTCCAGAGGATAAAGGCTAAATGAGGCAATGAATCTGAGTTACAAATTGTATTTAAGCAGAGTGTAAGAAGACGGAGAAAACAAGTAACTGCATCAGAGAATTAATGAAATGAATTATGAATTAGTTAGGAAGAAAATTACACAGTTTAAATTGCTTAAGCTAAGAGCATCACAAGATGAATTCTGAGCTTTAACTATCCAATTTAAACAGAAGAAAATCCAAACGGAATTAAAGAAGAAAGAAAATACATACAAGGAGAGGAGACAAAGCTCATATCACCACCATTAGAATCTTTTCATAGATACTTCAAAAGCTTCTACATATGTATTCAAATCGGCTCCATAAATTTACAATTGAGTTCAGAAAACAACTAAAAGGTGCCCTTGCACTTCTGCCAACTTTAATACATTTAGAACTTCTAGCATTTATACAATTCGAGTTCCTTTCAATTAGAAACCGATTACAATAGCTGAACTGAAACATTTCAACTTCTAAAACTGACTATAATAATTACATTTGACAGTTTTAGTATGGGAACCGATTACAATGATTGGTCAAACAAAAACATTTCATGAACCAACGTTCGATTCTTATGAACCTTCATCTTCTGTCTTCGCCACCTGTCTTGTTTTGGTCCTCTGCCGAATTGGTCATTCTGATGACATCTAGGCATTATTTACTGGTTCCCATGAAATTGCACTTTGTCTTGCCCAACCGCACTATCTCCTTCCACTGCAAGTCAGAAGGGATCTCCCAATCCATAATTTCCTTGATTAGTATCTCCAAGTCAATGAAAGAGGCATAAGTCATGGTTGGTATCTTGATCTTCACTGTCTTGAACTGATTCAAGATCTCAAAATCTGTGAGAAAATACTCCACCAGGTTTGTTCCTTTCAAATTTTCCTCCAGACTTTCAAAATTGGAGTGATCCATTCTGCATTAGGCGAGGTGAGAGTTGTATTCCTACTCATCATACCATTTTCCTTTTCCATCTTAAAATGGTGGGAGGCCTTTAATGAACAACTCTTCAAATAGATCTTTGAATTCTTGTATGCTCTGCTCCATCTGTATGGCCTTGTTTTGGACTGATTTAAGTAGGTTATTCTTGGAAATGACCCTCCTAGCCCAAATGATCAATGTAGTCCTTTCTTTGACCCCAATGCTATGAAGTTCAGTAGTGGGGATGGAATTTAGCAGATTTATAGCATTCTGAGCCCACTCTGAGGGTTTCTTTTCCAGTGTCTCATTCACAACAGTGCACCTGCTTCTGGTTGTGATGGACATGTTATCTTTGTCATTTATGAAATTTAAATACACCATGAATTGGGATTCAACAACAATAGAATCCCAAATGACGTGTTTGGCTCCTTGCAACAGTCCTTTGCCTTTCAACCTTGTCTTCAACTTGTCTACTCTTTCCTGCAAAGATTGATTCTCCTTTTGGAACTAGGCCATCTTCTCATCCTTTATTTTCATTTCTTGTTGTAGCTTTTCTATATCTCCCTTAAGGATTTTGATTTCTCCTGCCTTTAGGTTAAACTATGACATAGCCTGGACAAGTCCTTCAGTGCTTGGCCCAGTTTCTGTAGTACAAGGTACAACTACAACCATGTTTGATACTTCTGTCTGTCCTTGTGACCAATTCACATTTTCTTTCTCTAGCTGCAATACCTTGGCCTTGTAATATAATGCTTCTTGTCGAAATTCCTCCTTCTCTTTTTCTAGAGAAACTAGTTCTGTTGTTTGTGGATGCTTTATGGCAGACACTTTTAGTTTTTTCTTCAAGATTTGAATCATCTTGTCCTTCTCTTCTAAGGAGGATTTCACTCCTTGAGGGCCTTCAAATTCTAATCTCTTGACTTGAGTATGCCAAGCTCTGTTGGATGCTTTCTCTTGTCTCAATTATACCTCCAACTTAAGTGCATGAGTTGTCAACCTTGAATTCTTCAATCTCATACCCAAGTAATATGAATACACCATGTCACTGGTGTTTATGTGGAATTTCACCTTGTCTGGGGAACTGATGTTGTCAAAATGAAACTTAACCTCAGACACTTTATCCTCATCTGCAACTGCAATGTTGAGTGTCCTCTTTTCTACATCCATGACTATGAACATAGAAGACTTGTGCTGAGAAATATTTTCTACCTCGGGGATCAAATCTCTTATTTCACTCATGGCCAAGTTTCCTTTCTCAACATATTGCCTTGCCAAATATTCTTGAGATGCTTTCACTTTGGGGAATGCTTCTTTTACCATATTCTTCATTTCTGATGCCACTCTCGACCATATACATACTTACTTTTTCTTTAGGCTCTTCTTCCTCCAGATCCACTATCTATGGGGATTGTATGATTTTCATTTTCTTGGGAGCATTCTACTGACTACTGGTGGCTAGGGCCTTTGAACTGCTTCTCTTGGTGTAGACACTTGATTTGGGAACTTTGAGCATCAACTTTTGAGGAGTCTTCTGTGGGGTTGGCCCCACTTGTTGTGTTTGAGCAGGCTGCAAGATGGCTTCCATATCAACACAGGTTTCTAAATTTTCCAATTTTTCAAAACCTTCAACATACTCAATCTTCTTTTAGATATGACCTGATGTGGATCATATCTTCTCCCTTGTAGCTGTGCAAATCCAAACTCCTTGAGTTTGGCCTGGATCTATGATAAGCATGATCTATTCTTTTCAACAAAGGGTCCTACGATAAAAGGAAATTTGAGGTTGGATTCTTTGTGTATTTTCAGGAAATGTTTTATCTCTAAGATGATTCTTTTCCTGATGAACTCTAGGGAAAAGACTCTGGGTGTCAGAAAAAAAGGAAGAAGGTAAGGGGCCTCTTGACAACCATATACTCAAATTACTATAGAATGCATGAATAACACCCAATCTCCCACATTGTTGTCTAGATTTGGTTGCAAATAATTTTTCATGTCCTCTAGGACACTTGGCAGGCTGGTGTTGAAGATTAGGCTGTAAACTCTTGACATGATCTTGTTGATAAAAATAAGCATTGTGATTCTTTTGCATTTGGTTGATATGAATGTTGATTTAGGGAACTCTTTCTTGTTTGTCTCCAGGAACATCTTCAATAAGTATGTGTAATATCGGAAGTGCCTTAGTGACTGGAAATTCACTAGTTGTTTGTGTACATTATCAACTATGAATCCTTCAAAGTTGATGGAGACTGAATGACTGGACTTTGACTGGGAAAATGTTAACATAAAACCTAGCATGACCTCAACTACATATTTGTCATTATCTAAACCTAAAATCTGATTGAGTATGGAACATGCCCATTGGACTTCAATAACCATGATATTTACATTTGTTGGCAAGGACAAACTCTCACAAATATGCTCGGGTTTGACAATTGTCTGCAAAAATAGGTTTTTGACCTCGGGGGGACATTCCCTGTAAACCGTAATCATCTTTAATTCCTCAAAGGGTTTAGAAAATGTGGAGGGGGACTTTGGTATGCCGAGGATGTATCGAATTGATGGGCTATCTACTCTACATAGGACATCAGACCCTAATTTATTTAAAATGACCTTCTCTTCCTGTGAGTATTTCTCTGTGCACCAACCTATGAATTATGGGAAAGGGAATGCGACCTCCACGACATAAGGGACTATGGAGGCCTGGACTGCTTCGAGAAAGGGTATATGTTTTCCTACATTATTTGACAAATTGGCTCTGGATATAAAGACAGGGGATATGATTATTTTAGTATCGAACACATCAGAATCTTTGTCAATTAGGGCTTCCTCGTTTGGCAAGGGATCTTGCTCTGCTACAGAAAAAATGTTAGGGTCCATGGAGGCGATGAAAAATACCTATGAATGAGCGGAAGACGCGTGAGTTTGGTGCACTGTTGAGATTCAATTCGAATGGAGCGGTCGCGCCAACTTCCAACATTCCAATGATTTGAAAAAACATAAAATAATGATAAGGGTGCACCCCTTTATATACACCCAATTTCGGGGATGAGGAAAAGTGGTTTGGGATAGACTTCTTATCACCTCGAAATGCACTTGGTGGCACCACATGGTCCCAAGCCAAAACCATGGTTTTCTTTTCGTCCTGCTTTCAAGAATTAACCTTTGCGCTAGTTCTCTGCCTGAAATGATCTCTGATCATTGATCTGTGCCACCCACGATCTATGGCCCGCTGGGTCCCATCCACTCTGCACTTCCACTAGACTTAGCCTCCTTCCGCTAGATATGGCCCTGTCCTCTATTTTATCGCGCCTCTACACTAGTTTAGCCTCTCGCTAAGTCCCAAAACTTGAAATCCATACAAAAATTGTTATAGTGATAACATGGGCTCCAATTGGGGATTCTATCCTCCCTGCGAGGTAGCAAAGAATGGTAGACCGAGTGCCTACCCATTGGGCTATGATTTATTTCTACAATTTGAATCTATCAACCTTTATTCAACAATTCAAGATCTACCTAGCATAACTTAGGGCCTTTGCATCGGGCTTCAACTATGCTTCTTTTATTTCAATTTTCTCATGCACAAAACGAAAATGATTATGTACAATGAATGGAAGAGGTGACGATTGTTTTAAACGATATAATGTTTGAGGAACCTGCCATTCACAGGCCCTCCTCGAATGATGTCTCCATTACTTTCCTGTATCAAATAGGCACAGTTTCCATGGTATGCTGCAATTTTGAATGGTCCCAACCATAGATGGTCAAATTTCCCATGCTTTCCCTTATCTTCGTTTCTGGCATCCCATTTCAATACCAAGTCTCCCACTTTGAAATTATATTCTTTGGTATGTCTGTCAAAATATTTTTTGATATTGTCTTGGTGCAACTGAGCATTATTGAAGGCCTTTTCTCTTGTTTGTTGTACACTGATTAGTTCATATTTTCTTCTTCGAGTGGCATCTGTCTCAACATCCTGTTCCTGTAATAGCCTCATCAATGGTGACCCCAATGTATTAGGAAAGATTGCCTCTATTCCATAAAAATTCTGAAAAGGTGAAGTGGCAATAGATATTTTTGGAGTGATTCTATCAGCCCATAATGCATGGATGAGATTTTTGTGCCAAGCCTTTTTGTTATCTTGCAACAACCTTTTTATAATTCTGGTCAAGCTCTTGTTTGATGAATCAAGAAACCCATTGCCTTGAGGGTAATAAGAAGTGGAGTGGCCAAGAGTTATGTTGTAGTCACTACAAAAGTTCTCCATCTTTTTGGACTTAAATGTTGCTGCATTGTCTGTGATTATTTTGATTGGACATCCGAACCTGGACAAAATATTGTCTTCCAAAAACTAGATGATAACAACATCTGTTTCCTACTTGGTGGGAACTGCCTCAATCCACTTAGGGAAGTAATCTGTTGTTGTTAGAATCCATTTGTGTTGAGATGAGGACTGTGGATGTATTTATCCTATAAAATCAAGACCCCATTGTCTAAAAGGTGCTTCAATAGAGATGGGTTTCAAAGGAAGAGGCTGCAATTTTATTTTCCCATAAAAAATATGACATTCATGACATCTTGAAACTTCTTTATAGACATCCAAAAAAATTCTAGGCCAATAAAACCCAACCCTCAAAATATTGTGCACAGTGGTTTTCCAATAATGGTGCCCTCCACAGTCACCCTTATGGAATTCTCTAATGGTCTTCTCTGCTTATTCTTCCAGAAACAACTCAACAAAATCCCCCCTGGATCCTTCCAATATAGATATTGATTTACTATACAAAACTTCGTTGCTTTCATCTTTAATAATGTGGCCTTCGTTTTACTCAATTAAGGAGGATCTTGCAAATTTCTCAACACATAAATGATATATGCATACCATGGGGAGTCAAGGAATTTTTGGGATATTTGATGTAACACGCTGTTTCCCCCAGTCTGTAAATAACTATACTGACCAAGTATTGTGGCAAACTCAGAAATGTGAATGTGTGATGTGAATGGACCTTGTGAAAAAGGTCAATGAATGTAAATAATATTATGAATATATATATATTGCAAGATTGCTGAGAGGGGATGTGCTGAAAAAAAGAGACCACGATGGCTGAAGAAAGGTGGTGGAAGCCACCCAGAATGGTGGCGTTAACTTCCACCGAAACCAATACTGTATTTGGACTTCACTGGCCCAGAGAACCAAGAGCGGCTCACTGGCCCAAAATTAAATGACTCACCAGGTTGGTAGGTAAATGGATCCTCATGAGTAATGAGGGATGGGGGTGAACCGCCCATCCATAGAGTCCTCAAACCTGGACACCGCGAGGAATATCATGCCACACACAACCTCACTGAAAGGAGAAAAGACAGGAGGAGTGTGCGATCAAAGGGGGGCAGACATGAGGGAAAGAGGAAGAGGAGAACTCTGGAAAAATACAGAGTGAGTGATAGAAGAGAAGAAGGAGAGTAACCTTCGTTCTCGGTCACTGGAAAACATAGACTTAGTCTCGCAGCATCGTGGTCTCAACTCAGGGGGTGGCTAGTGGTAAATCGGTTGGGAGTCACTGAGCCTACGGTTAGGTGGAAACGAGCACCCCTCTCAGTAGTTGCATCACCTCTGGCGTTTTTCTGATAAGTGTTATATCTTGTATCTTGAAACTTATATGCTGACATGTATATTCATAGTCTGTGCAATTTATGAATGGTTTTCAGTATAAGACTGTCTGTGTGGTGTTTTGACCAGAAATGGTGGTTGCATGCTTATAATGGAAAGACTACGTATGGATTATGTTTTATAAATCGCTATTTATATGTATACCGATCTAATTCAGACTTCAAGTCTGTTCTCGGGAAATCTATACCCTTATCCATCTCAGGTAATACCCTGGATAGATTTCCCCATAGAGACACCCTTCTTGGAAAGATTACCAAGAACCTGAAAAATTATTTGAAGGCGCAAGTCTTAGTAATCATGCACGAGGAATAATGATCCTCTTAAAATCTCGATATTTCAACATTTCTACACCCGGGGTATCCAAGTGCGAGTCCTCTCATACTTGCAAGTCCTGAAACCATGATTTGAAAAATCCTGAAATGGCAGCGGATGGATAAGTATCAATTGACGGATGAGATCCTGTTGGGATATCTGAGGTCAGTCACGACCATTAGATTGGAGGAAGAAACGAGGGCGTTAAATGCCTCAACCCCTTTCTTTTATCTTCGTGAGTAGTGAAGAAATCGGGACCGTAGATCCCCAAGGTCCGTGGGAGTATCTGGACCATTGGTTTTCCATGTCTAGGGAGCAACAGGAGAGTGCATAGCGCGGGACAGATCTGAACCGTCAGATCTTAGTCAGAAAACCCGACA
>ML801566.1:64069-97898 GCA_009831015.1 Picea engelmannii | reverse complement strand
TTTGGGTTGACCAATGCCCCTGCCACTTTTATGTGCTTGATGAACAATGTACTCAACAAGTTCCTAGACAAATTTGTGCTTGTTTTTATTGACGATATATTAATTTACTCCAATAATAGAAAAGAGCATGAAGAGCATCTTAGACTTGTGTTGCAAGTGCTAAGAGATCATCATCTCTATGCCAAATTCAACAAATGTGAATTCTTCCAGAAGGAAATACATTACTTAGTCCATGTTCTCTCCGAAGAAGGAGTAGCAGTAGACCCTGACAAAATCAGGTCTATCATGGAATGGCCTACCCCAAAGGATGTTTAGGACATCAGATCCTTTATGGGATTAGCAGGATACTATAGGAGATTTATAAAAGGATTCTCCAAGATTGGTTGTCCAATCACTGCCCTCCAGAGGAAGGGGACAAAATTCCTATGGACACAAAAATGTGAAGAAATATTTCAAACCCTGAAACATCTACTGACCCATGCACCCGTGCTGACGATCGCCGATCCAGAAGATGACTTCCTCGTGTGCACAGATGCCTATAAGGAAGGGCTCGGAGGAGTCCTTATGCAGGGAGGAAGTGTGATCTGCTATGAATCCCAAAAATTGAACGAGCATGAAGTCAACTATGTGACCCATGATCTAGAGCTGGCTGCCATAGTGCATGCCTTGAAAATGTGGAGGCATTACCTCCTGGGAAGAAAAATTGTACTTATGATAGATCACTGTGGATTGCGATACCTATTTGATCAACCAAATCTCAATGCTAGACAAGCTAGGTGGATGGCCCTACTTAGCGAGTTTGATTTCGAAATCAAACACATTAAAGGAAAGGAAAATAGGGTGGCCGATGCCCTTAGCATAAGTATGAAAACAATTCACATGGAAGCAGTGAGCACCTGCAAGACGGATGTCAAGGAAAGAATCATAAATGCACAAGAAACATATCCCTTCGTCCAGACCGTGACCATGTACCTACAAATTGAATATGTCGGAGTAAAATATGAAGGCTACCAGATGACCGAAGGAGGTCTGCTCACTTACAAAAGCAGATCTTATATTCCAGATTGTGATGAATTGAAGAGGTTCAGACTGGATGAACTACATAAAAGACCCTATTCTGGTCATCCAGGATACCAGAAGATGATCACGGCCACCAGGAAACAATTCTATTGGCTTGGAATGAAGAAAGATATAGCCGAGTACTTGGCCAAATGCATAGAGTGCCAGTAGGTTAAATCAGAACACTGACACCTAGCAGGGTTATTGCAACCTTTACCAATCCCAGAATGGAAATGAGAAACCATCTCCATGGATTTCATCACCGGATTACCAACCTCAACCAAACAAAATGATGCCATCATGGTAGTGGTGGATAAATTGAGCAAGTCCGCTCACTTTATCCCCATCAAGTCAACTTGCAAGGCAATAGACATCGCCCAGGTATTCATGAAGGAGATATCCAGACTACATGGTATGCCGAAAGAGATCGTGTCTGACAGAGACACGAAATTTACTTCTAACTTTTGGAAATCACTAATGGCTAGTTTAGAGACAAAATTGTTGTTTAGCACCACCTATCACCCTCAAACCGACGGACAGACAAAAAGAGTGAACCAAATACTTGAATACATGCTAAGAATGCATGTAATGCATCAACCCAAGAAGTGGGAAGACTACCTGCCACTGGTAGAATTCGCCTACAACAATGGTTACCAAGCATCCTTAAAGATGAGTCCCTTTGAAGTCCTCCATGGTAGACTGTGTAACACTCCAGTCAGCTGGAGTAATCCCGTAAACATGATTTCTTTTGGACCCGAAATGTTGAAATAAATGGAACAACAAGTGACTCAGATAAAACAAAACCTGAAGGTCGCTCAGAATTGACAGAAAAGTTATGCCGACCAAAAGAGAACTCCAAGAGAGTTCAAGACGGGAGACCATGTATATCTCATAGTTAGGCCCAGGAAGAGTTCTCTGAAAATGGAGCTTGTGCCAAGTTGGAACCTTAGTATTGTGGACCCTTTGAGGTTCTAGATAGAGTGGGACCTGTAGCCTATAGGCTAGCACTTCCTTCCACAGTCAAAGCAAACAATGTTTTCCATGTCTCATTATTGAAGAAATATGTACATGATGTTAACCATATAATTGATTGGTCTGTGATCCAGGTGGAACCAGAGGGAGAATTTCTACCAGAACCTCAATGCATACTGGATAGAAAGGAAACTCCGCTCCAGAACTGAACCATTGCACAGGTCAAGGTGCAGTGGAAACATTTTGGCCCAGATGAGGCTACATGGGAAATGGAGGATGCCATGAAACGGGCATATCCGATTTTGTTTACACCTGTACATACATGTCAAGTTGATAGATAGAACATCGAGGATGATGTTCCTTTAAGGGGGAGGGAATTGTAACACCCCGTTTCCCCTAGTCTATAAATAACTATACAGGCCAAGTATTGTGGCAAACTCGGAAATGTGAATGTGTGATGTGAATGGACCTTGTGAAAAAGGTTGATGAATGTAAATAATATTATGAATATATATATATATATATTGCAGGATTGTTGAGAGGGGATGTGCTGAAAAAAAGAGACCACGATGGCTGAAGAAAGGTGGTGGAAGGCACCTGGAATGGTGGCGTTAACTTCCACCGAATCCAATACCGTATTTGGACTTCACTGGCTCGGAGAACCAAGAGCGGCTCGCTGACCCCAAATTAAATGACTTGTTGGGTTGGTAGGTAAATGGATCCTCATGAGTAATGAGGGATGGGGATGAACCACCCATCCGTAGAGTCCTTAGACCTGACCACCGCGAGGAATAATGTGCCACACACAACCTCACCGAAAGGAGAAAAGGTAGGAAGTGTGTGCGATCAAAGGGGGCCAGACACGAGGGAAAGAGGAAGAGGAGAACTCTGGAAAAATATAGAGTGAGTGATAGCAGAGAAGAAGGAGAGTAACCTTCATTCTTGGTCACTGGCAAACACAGACTCAGTATAACAACATCGTGGTCTCAACTCGGGGGGTGGCTAGTGGTAAATCCGTTGGGAGTCGCTGAGCCTACGGTTGGGTGGAAACGAGCACCCCTCTCAGCAGTTGCATCACCTCTGGCGTTTTTCTGATAAGTGTTATCTTGTATCTTGAAATTTGTATGCTGACATGTATATCCATAGTCTGTGCAATTTATGAATGGTTTTTAGTATAAGACTGTTTGTGTGGTGTTTTGACCAGAAATGGTGGTTGCATGTTTATACTGGAAATACTACATATGGCTTATGTTTTATAAATCGCTATTTATATGTATACCGATCTAATTCAAACTTCAAGTCTGTTCTCAGGAAATCTATACCCTTATCCATCTCAGGTAATACCCTGGATAGATCTCCCCATAGAGACACCCTTCTTGGAAAGCTTACCAAGAACCTGAAAAAGGATTTGAAGGCGCAAGTCTTAGTAATCCTGCACGAGGAAAAATGATCCTCTTAAAATCCCGATATTTTGGCATTTCGACACCCGGGGTATCCAAGTGCAAGCCCTCTCGTACTCACAAGTCCCGAAACCCCGATTTGCGAAATCCCGAAATGGCAGTGGATGGATAAGTATTGATTGACGGATGAGATCCTGTCAGGAGATCTGAGGTCAGTCACGACCGTTAGATTGGAGGAATAAATGAGGTGTTAAATGCCTCAACCACTTTATTTTATCTTCGTGAGTAGCGAAGAAATCGGGACCATAGATCCCCAAGGTCTGTGGGAGTATCTGGACAATTGGTTTTCCACGTCCAGGGAGAAGCAGGAGAGTGCACAATGTAGGACAGATCTGAACCGTCAGATCTTATTCAGAAAACCCGACAGTCGTTGGATCTGTCAGGAGATGCATGAGGGTTAAGCCTTCATGAACATAGGAGAAAGTCCAGAAAGAGGAGTTGGTATCGGTATTTCAGACTTCAGGATTTCAGAGGTCTCGAGGACAAGAGATCGGGACACTCCATGGTGGAAGTCCCGAAACGATCTGGACCGTCCATCCATGGAGGACACGTGGCAGATATCGAGAGTCCATCGGTATTTTAGACTTTGGGATTTCAGAGGTCTCGAGGACAAGGTATTGGGACACTCCATGGTGGAAGTCCTAAAACAATCTAGACCATCCATCCATAAAGGACACGTGGCGGAGATCGAGAGTCCATTGGTATTTTGGAGTTCAATATTTCGGAGGTCTCAAGGACAAGAGATTGGGACACTCCATGGTGGAAGTCCCGAAACGATCTAGACCGTTCATCCGTGGAGGACATGTGGCGGAGATCGAGAGTCCATCGGTATTTCAGAGGTCTCAAGGACAAGATATCGGGACACTCCATGGTGGAAGTCCCGAAACGATCCGGACCATCCATCCATGGAGGACACGTGGCAGAGATCGAGAGTCCATCAGTATTTTGGACTTCAGGATTTTGGAGGTCTCGAGGACAAGATATCGGGACACTCCATGGTGGAAGTCTCGAAATGATCTGGACCGTCCATCCATGGAGGACACGTGGTGAAGATCGAGAGTCCATCGGTATTTCAAACTTCAGGATTTCGGAGGTCTCGAGGACAAGAGATCGAGACACTCCATGGTGGAAGTCCCGAAACGATATGGACCCTCCATCCGGGAGGACACGTGGTGGATATCGAGAGTCCATCGGAATTTCAGACTTAGGGATTTTAGAGGTCTCGAGGATAAGAGATCATGACACTCCATGGTGGAAGTCCCGAAACGATCTGGACCATCCATCCATGGAGGACACGTGGTGGAGATCGAGAGTCCATTGGTATTTCAGATATCGGGGATTCGAATTAACAAAGGATTTGTGTCACTGGGGGGGTCACAAGTCGCAAAATTGTGAAATGACGAGGACTGTCCATTTGAGGGAGGACATGTGGCAGCAATCCATGATTCTCAGAAAATCCCGAAAGGAAGAGTCCATCGAGATTTCATAAATTGAGAATTCGGGAGTCCCGTTGACAAGATGTCGGGCTCTCATATTGATAAATCCTGAAAGAAATAGGATGGAGGTATTATGAGGAGTGGTCACCTGGATTAGGGTATATCTAGGAGGGATAATGTGACAAGGGCCATTTCGGGAAATCGAAAATCGGGAATTCGGGAGTCTCGTTGACAAGAGGTCGGGCTCTCGTATTAATAAGTCCCGAAGGGAATAAGACTGCGGTCTGATGAGAAGTGGTCATATGGTCCAAGGCATAGCCCAGGGGGCTAATTGATGATCAAAGCCTGTTCGACATTTCGACATTTCGGGGTTTGCAGAGTCGAAAGATTCAACTCTCTTATATCGCTGAGTCGCGAAATGTGAAAAGACGCCTAGTTGTTTGGCCTGTGGTCATAATAAACGATCACATGGAGGTGGGAAAAGGGAAGATCTATCCTGCACTAAGCCCCGTAGGACTTCAGGGATTCTGTCCCTCGAGAAAAGGCAAAAAAATTATTATGCCGTAGTGGGTGTGTTACATCTGAGGAGCTTTCTCCTCCTCTGCACCTGTTGACAAGTCAACAATGAAATTTATTCCCAAGAGTTCATAATTGGTCCGTGCCATCATCTTTTCAAACCCCTATCCCTTGATAAACTTTGTAGGTTTGATCTCAAGGTGATATTCTAACAACACAACTATCAATTTACCCCTTTTTCCTTCAGGATCAAGATAGGTTAATATGTCTTTCACAGAACTGTTGGGCACATAAGAAGTAGTATGGGAATGCAAGATGTAAACTATGAACTCTTTCAAGGCCTTGACTAGTGCATATGCCTGCTTCTCCATGATATCATACTTCGAGGGGGCATCCCTCAATGTCCTGTTGTAATATGCTATGGGCTTCTCAATTTTTTTCTCATCCTCCTGTAGTAAAACACCAACAATTGTGTATTCTAAAGCAAGGGAGAACAATATGAAGTCCTTTTCAAAATTAGGACTGGACAATACTGGGGCCTTGGTCAATGCCACCTTAATGTCTTCGAAGGATTTTCTGTCTTTAGGGGTCCACTTTATTTCATTTTCTTTCTTGATCATGCTAGTGATATACTTTATGATTTCAGCCAGGTTAGGGATAAACCTTCTCAGAAAATTCACCTTTCTCAGGAAAGATTTCACCTCTTTTTTACTTCTGGGTATGCCAATTTTTAAGATCCCCTCAACTCTGTTGGGATCTATCTTTATCCCTTCCTTTGAAATAATGTGGCCCATCATCTTTCCTTCTTCCATGGAGAAATTTTACTTCTTGGGGTTCAATGAGATACCGAACTTTCTACACTTCTGAAATGCCCTTCTTAGATGCTTGAGGTGTTCTTCATCCAAAACAAAATACCTAGTGATATCATCTAGGTAGATAACAATGAATTTGTCTTTCTCATCAACAAAATCTATGTCCATAGCTCTTTGAAATGTTTCCCCTGCATTCATGATCCCGAAAGGCATCTTGGCATACATGAATGTACCCCATGGTGTTGTGAATGCATTCTTTTCATGATCATCAGGATGCACCAAAATCTGATTGTATCCAGAGAAACCATCCAACATTGACATTTTTTGAGAACCCACCACTTTCTGTAGAATGTGATCCATCTTGGGTAGTGGGTAGTTTTCCTTTAGAGACACCCTGTTCAAGTTTCTAAAATCCACACACAACCTAATTTCTCCATTCTTTTTTCTAACTGGCACCAGATTTTCCACCCATTTAGAAAACCTTGGGGATACAATGATCTTGGATTCAAATAGCTTTTTTATTGATTTCTCAATCAAGGGAAACAACAAAGGGTTTATCCTTCTTAATTTCTGTTTGAAAGGTTTTTGATCTTCTTTGATTGGGATCACATGCTGAATTATAATGGTGTCATAAACTTTCAGATATTCATAGCTCCAGGAAAAAACATCAGGGAATTATTTCGTTAAATTGATATATCTCTCCTTGACTTCAAGGCTAAGTGTTCTGGATAGTTTAATGATCTTGGGATCCTCCTAAGTCCCAATATTGCAATCTTCAACATCCCTTTCATTTACTGTAATTTTTGGACTTCTGGCCACATCATTATTATCAAAGAGTTTCTCCAATGGGACTAGGCCCTTGGGAATGATGTTACTCTTTAGCTGAACTATATCTCTACCTACAATCTGATTATCGAAGTAGCCATCCTTTGTGAAATAAACTGCATCCACCTCTTCATCAATGTTCAAATTTTCAAATCCCTTTTCCAGTTTGAGGAAACTTTCTATTTGTTTATCATCTTCAAAAACCTGCCGATACTTAATATTATCAGGCACTGTTGGTCCGTGCTTGATCTCAACCTCATATCCCTTGCTAGGAAAGATTGGAATTTTAAAAACTGAAGCTAAAGTGGAAAGGGCATCAACAATATGATTATGACCCCTTGGGATTGTTGAGAGGCCATATTCTGAAAATTCTTCAAGCAGGTCAAGCACTGTATTCCTGTATGCTCTTAATCTGGGGTGTTTGGATTGATATATTCCCTTCACCCGATTTATGATCAACTCAAAATCCCCATGAACAACTATCTTCTTAGCACCCATTTCTTTTAAAGCTTTCAATCCTAATACCAATGCTTCATATTCAGCCATATTGTTTGTGCAATCAAAATCCATCTTATAAGAGCACAATTTTGTAGACAATATGGGGGGTTAATCCACACACCATCTCCTACCCCCTCTCTGCTGACATATCCATCAAATATCATGCTCCACATCTCATTTTCTGCACTATCCCGCTACTCTGAAAACTTCTCAATCTATTGATTAGATCTATCTTTGTCAGCCATATCAATTTCTGGCTCTTTCTCTTCAAAACACATATCATTGAAGAAAATAGAAGACCCCAACTCAGTTTCCACCAAGTAGATGGGATGATTACTCAGTTGTGACTTGTTGTTGACCATGTATTTGAGCAAAACCTCTCTGTACAACCTTCTATATTGACCAAAGACAGGGATGGTGGAGTATGACATGTCCATCTAGAGAGTTCCCTTCAATTTTGCATCCCATGAACTGGATAACAACATGCCAAACTTGGGAGGAATATCAACAAATACTACATCCATGACCATATTCTTTGCTAGAATTTGAGCTAAAGACACCACCAGATATTTGATAATACCTAGGCATTTCACCTTCTTTGAATCAAAAGAGAACAGGTCTTTGTAAGGCCTTGTGATATCCAAACCCAATTGGTACATGACCACCTTGGGAATCAGGTTATGGGTTGCTCCTGAATCCAACATGACATTGTGTAGAGTCATATCATGGTTTTTCAGACTAACATAGAAAGGGGGGGCTTCTTCAACATCACTATTTTCCTCTACACGTGGGCCAAATAAGATGGCTGGGTGATCATCTTGTATGTTCAAAGTGTCATAATTTTGTTCCATCTTAAGCATCTTGATGATCTGATTTCTATATTCACTATTATTGATCAATTCATTAAATGGTACATAAATTTTAATATTGTCCATCTCAATTTCAAAATTAAAGGAGGATGAGGTTTTATCTACCTCTTTGGTGACTATTTCCTTTCTTGTTTCAGGTACCTTTTTCTAGGATTCCTCCTTTTTCCTTCCTTTGTCCACAACATCTTTTGCAACAAAGTCTTTTTTGGGCTGACTTGAAGAGGGTATGTTACTCTAAGCTTCTTTAGTGGGSTTTCCCTTTGGAGGATTTCCCTTTGGGGGGTTGGCAGGCAATTTCTAATTTCGAAGTTTATATTGTCTTTGGAATTGCAAGATGGCGTTATGCAACCCTTTTTGGTAATATTGCGCTTCTACTGACAACCTGTCATCATTTTCCTGCATTAAAATTTCATTAGCATCCATGAACTGGCCATGTTCTTCTTTAGTCAAGAATATCTCTGTCTCATATTCATCACAACAATGCATGTTTTCTTCAAAGTTGTCATCATAATTCTTGTTTACATAGTTATTTTGAAAAGGAGGTCTTATTTGTTGATCCCCTTGATTTCCCTGATTTCTCTGATCCCCTTGATTTATCTGATCTCTTTGTCTGATTTGTGGGATTGCTTGCCTTCTATGATTTATGGGTGGACCATAAGCCTGTTCTTGGGTGTTAGTATTATTATCTAAAGCCATTATTTCCATAGTTTTCATTATCATTTCAAACCTTTCTTCTGATGTTTGTGAGGTCGAAGGTTGTGCCTTATCTTGAAATTTTTTCATGTCCCTATCAAAGTCATATTTGATCTTCCCTGAGGCCATCAGGTTCACTTCCACTTCTATTTCATCATTCATCATGTCATCTAATGAGGTATATTTTCATTCCCTCAACAATAAAGCGAAATCAATTTCAAAAGAATCAACATATCTGAGTTGAGCATCTTTAGGGGGGTTTTTACCTCAGTAGGAATAAGATTATAGACCTTTACAAATCTGGCTGAAAACTCTTGCACTGTTTCATTAGGTGACCTCCTCATGTTATTATACCGAGTCAACAACTGAAGGGGGTTATTCTTGTCGCCACATTTTGCAATAAAATTGGTTTCAAAGGCCTCAAAATTTATGATACTAGTTGCTGGAAGAGCTCTGAACCACTTCCTCACTTCTCCTGCAAGACTTTGTGCAAACAACCTCATTTTTTCATCTTCAAAATCTACTTATTCCAAATCTATAAAACCATTGAACCAGTCTAGATGTTTCTGGGCTGAAACACTACCTTCAACATCATATAGTTTGATCCTTAGATTATACTCCCGAGGTAAATCATGTAACTGAGAAAGAAGTACAAGAGGAGAAAATATAGCTGCCATGGATGCTGTGAGGGGTTGGAGTGGTTGTTGGTTCTGAGTATGAATCACTATAGTCTTTGTAGATGCAGCTAAAATCAAATTTTGGAATCTCTTTTCGTCAAAGATGACCTCGTTCAAAAAAGATTCAGATTTAGTTCTAAACATAGTTTGCTCAAATTTTACATCAAACTCAAGATCTTCAATGCTTGTTACTCCATCTTTGGGAAAGGATAGATATCTATCTAAATGAAAAATTGGGCTTATTTCCCTTTCTTTTATTTTGTGTTCAATCTTTTCAGGATCATACACAGGGATTGCAAATTCTGGGTTTGGGTTTCTCCTAGTCTGAATTATCTTGGGAGTCAAGATTTCTAGCTCAAACTTCTTGGTGCAACTGGTCTCTTGGTACTGGAGTCGCCAGGGAAAAAAATAATCTCATCCAATAAGGTGTTTGATTCACTGTCACCCTCAAGAATCAAATATGAAGCTTTAAGTCGTTATTTTCCCATTGAAGATTTCACTTTCGTTCCTAGGCAACGACGCTAGAATGTTAACACTCTGTAAATTTGTTCGACTGATAAAAAAATGACAAAGGTAACTATTTCAACCAAATTTAGAGCTGGGTACTAGCTTGCACATCTCAGAGAGGGCTCTCTCATGTCACTTGATGTTTGTTTGGCAATCGATGGCTAGATTTAGTTTATTTTGGGGTTTTTTATAAATTTGTTGGCAAGGAAGGGGATGGACACTTAGGGCTATGGAGTCAAAATTCTGAAAGTGAATGAAAACAATGACTGGCCGATAGAAATATCCAGAGGATAAAGGCTAAATGAGACAATGAATCCGAGTTATAAATTTTATTTAAGCAGAGTGTAAGAAGAAGGAGAAAACAAGTAATTGCATCAAAGCATTATTGAAATGAATTCTGAATTAGTTAGGAAGAAAATTACACAGTTTAAATTGCTTAAACCGAGAGCATCACAAGATGAATTATGAACTTTTAACTATCCAATTTAAACAAAATAAAATGCAAACAGAATTAAAGAACACAAGAAATACATACAAGGAGAGGAAACAAAACTCATATCACCACCTTTAGAATCTTTTCATAGAGACTTCAAAAGCTTCTGCATATGTATTCAATTCAGCTCCAGAAATTTACAATTGAGTTCAGAAAAAAACTAAAAGGTGCCCTTGCACTTCTACCAACATTAATACATTTAGAACTTCTAGCATTTATACAATTCAAGCTCCTTTCAATTAGAAACCGATTACAATATCTGAACTGAAACGTTTCATCTTCTAAAGCTGACTATAATAATTACATTTGACAGTTTCGGTATTGGAACCGATTACAATGATTGGTCAAACAAAAATGTTTCATGAACCAACATCCGATTATTATGACCCTTCATCTTCTATCTTCACCACCTGTCTTGTTTTGGTCCTCTGCCAAATCGGTCATTCTGATGACATCTGGGCATTATTTACTAGTTCCTGGAAAATTGCACTTTGTCTTGCCCAACCGCACTATCTCCTTCCACTGCAAGTCAGATGGGATCTCGTAGTACATCATTTCTTTGATTAGTATCTCCAAGTTAATGCAAGAGGAATAAGTCATGGTTGGCAGCCCGATCTTCACTGTCTTGAACTGATTCAAGATCTTAAAATCTGTGGTCAAATACTTCACTGGGTTTGTTCTGTTTAAGTTTTCCTCTAGGCTTTCAAACTTGGAGTGATTCATTCTGCATTGGGCGAGGTGAGAGTTGTATTCCTCCTGATCATACAATTTTCCTTTGCCATCCCAAAATGGTGGGATGCCTTTAATGAACAACTCTTCAAACATATATTTGAATTCTTGTATGCTCTTCTCCATCTGTATGGCCTTGGTTTGGACTGATTTAAGCAGGTTATGCTTGGCAATGACCCTCCTAGCCCAAATGATCAATGTAGTCCTGTCTTTGACCCCAATGGTTTGAAGTTCAATTGTGGGGATGGAATTTAGCATATTTATAGCATTCTGAGCCCACTCTAAGGGTTTCTTCACCAGTGTCTCATTCACAATAGTGCACCTTCTTTTGGATGTGATGGCCATGCTATCTTTTTCATTTATGAAATTTAAATACACCCTGAACTTGGAAGCTTCCGCATTGATAGAATCCTAGATGACGTGTTTGGATCCTTGCAACAATCCTTTGCCTTTCAAATTTGTCTTCAACTTGTCTACTCTTTCCTGCAAATCTTGATTCTCCTTTTGGAACCGAGCCATATTCTTATCCTTTATTTTCATTTCTTGCTGCAACTTTTCTATATCTCCCTTAAGGCTTTTGATTTCTCCTGCCTTCAGGCTAACCTGTGAAATAGCCTGGACAAGTCCTTCAATGCTTGGCCCAGTTTCTATAGTACAAGGTACAACTAGATCCATGTTTGATACTTTTGTATGTCCTTGTGACCAATTCACCTTTTCTTTCTCCAGATGCGATACCTTGGCCTTGTAGTTTAATGCTTCTTGTCGAAATGCCTCCTTCTCTTGTTCTAGAGAAACCAGTTCTGTTGTTTGTGGATGCTTTGTGGAAGACATTTTAGTTTTTTCTTCAATATTTGAATCAACTTGTCCTTCTCTTGTAAGGAGGATTTCACTCCTTGAGGGCCTTCAGATTCTAATCTCTTGACTCGAGTCTACCTAGCTCCGATGGATTCTTTCTCTTGTCTCAACTGTCCCTCCAACTTAAGTGCATGAGTTGCCAGCCTTGAATTCTTCAAGATTAGACCCAAGTAATATGAATACAGC
This sequence comes from Picea engelmannii, assembly GCA_009831015.1. Classification (NCBI taxonomy): domain Eukaryota; kingdom Viridiplantae; phylum Streptophyta; class Pinopsida; order Pinales; family Pinaceae; genus Picea; species Picea engelmannii. The sequence continues at coordinate 85,311 of ML801566.1, read as the reverse complement.
ATGTCACTAGTGTTTCTGTGGAATTTCACCTTGTCTGGGGCACTGATGTTGTCATAATGCAGCTTAACCTCAGACACTTTATCCTCATATGCAACTGCTATGGTGAGTGTCCTCTTCTATACCTCCCTGGCTGTGAACAGAGAAGACTTGTGATGAGAAATATTTTCTACTTCAGGGATCAACTCTCTTATTTCACTCATGGCCAATTTTCCTTTCTCAACATATTGCCTTGCCAAATATTCTTTAGATTGATATACTACTTTAGGTGCTTTATCAAAAATGTGTTTTTTTCTACTGAAAGATCTTGAGTTGATTTCACTTTGGGGCAAGCTTCTTTTACCAACTTCTTCATTTATGATGCCACTCTCCACCATATCCATACTTACTTTCTCTTTAGGCTCTTCTTCCTTCAAATCCACTATCTGTGGGGATTGTATGATTTTCATTTTCTTGGGAGCATTCTGCTGACTACTGGTGTCTAGGGCCTCTGAACTGCTTCTCTTGGTGTAGACACTTGCTTTGAGAACTTTGAGTATCATATTCTTAGGATTCTGCTATGGGGTTGACCCCACTTGTTGTATTTGAGTAGGATGCAAGATGGCTTCCATATGAGCACTGGTTTCTAAATTTTCCAATTTGTCAAAACCTTCAACATACTCATGTTCACAAGGGGCCTTTTTGTTCATCAATCTTCTTTTAGATATGACCTGATGTGGATCATATCTTCTCCCTTGTAGCTGTGAAAATCCAAACTCCTTGAGTTTGGGTTGGATCTGAGATAAGAAGGATCTGGCCTTTACAACAAAGGGTCCTACGATGAAAATAAATTTGAGGTTGGATGCTTTGTGCAGTTTCGGAAAATGTTCTGTCTCTAAGATGATTATTTGCCTGATGAAATCTAGGGAAAAGTCTCTAGGTGGTAGAAAAATAGGTAGAAGGTAAGGGTCCTCTTAACAACCATATACCCAAATTACTGTAGAATGCATGAATAACACCTAATCTCTCACTTTGTTTTATGGATTTGGATGCAAATAAATTTCCATGTTCTCCAAGAATCTTGGTAGGCTGGTGTTGAAGATTAGGCTATAAACTCTGGACATGATCTTGTTGATAAAAATTAACAATGTGATTCTTTCACATTCGGTTGAGATGAATGCTTCTTTAGGGAACTCTTTCTTGTTTGTCTCCACGAACATATTCAACATGTATGTGTAATATGTGAAGTGCCTTAGTGACTGGAAATTCAATAGCTGTTTGTGTACATTATCAGCTATCAATCCTTCAAAGCTGATGGGGACTGACTGTATGGAGTTTGACTGGAAAAATGTTAACAAAAAACCTAATATGACCTCAACTACATATTTGTCATTATCTAAACCTAAAATCTGAATGAGTATGGAACATTCCCATTGGACTTCAATAACCATGATATTTACATTCATTGGCACAAAAAAACTCTCAGAATTATGCTCGAGTTTGACAATTGTTTGGAAAAAATAGGTTTTTGACCTCGGGGGGACATTCCCTGTAACCGTAATCAAATTTTCTTCCTCAATGTGTTCAGACACTGTGGAGGGGGACTTTGGTATGCCTAGGGTGTATCAAATTCACAGGCTATCTACTCTACAAGGGTCATCAGATCCTAATTTATTTAAAATGACCTTTTCTTCCTGTGAGTATTGCTCTGCACACCAACCTATGAATTCTGGGAAAGGGAATGTGAACTCAATGAAATAAGGGACTATAAAGGCCTGGACTGCTTTGAGAAAGGGTATCTATTTTCCTACATTATCTGAAAAATTGGCTCTGGATACAGAGACGGGCAAGATGGTTATTTCATTATCGAACACATCAGAATCTATGTCCATTAGGGCTTCCTCGTTTGGCAGGGGATCTTGCTTTGCTATAGACAAAAGGATAGGGTCCATGGTGACTATGAAAAATACCTACGAATGAGTGGAAGACATGTGAGTTTGGTGTACCATTGAGCTTCAGTTCGAATGGAGCGGTCTTGACAACTTCCAACATTCCAATGATTTGAAAAAACATAAAATAATGATAAGGGTCCACCCCTTTATATACACCCGAATTAGGGGATGAGGCAAAGTGGTTTGGGATAGACTGCTTATCACCCCAAAATGCATTGAGTGGCTCCATGTGGTCCTAATCCAAAACCATAGTTTTCTTTTCGACCCGCTTTCAAGAATTAACCTCTACGCTAGTTATCCGCCCGAAATGATCCCTCACCGTTGATCTACGGCGCCTGCGATCTGCAACCCATCGGGTCCCATCAACTCCACACTTCCACTAGACTTAGCCTCCTTCCACTAGATATGGCCTTGTCCTCTAGTTTATTGTGCCTCTACACTAGTTTATCCTCTCGCTAATTCCCGAAACTTGAATTCCATATAAAAAATGTTATAGTGATAACATGGGCTCCAACTGGGTATGCTATCCTCCCTGCAAGGTAGAAAAGAATGGTAGATCGAGTGCCTACCCATTGGGCTATGATTTATTTCTGCAATCTGAATCTATCAACCTTTATTCAACAATTCAAAATCTACCTAGCATAACTCAGGGCCTTCACCTCAGTTTTCAACTATGCTTATTTTATTTCAATTTTCTCATGCAAAAAATGAAAATGATTATGTACAATGAATGGAAGAGGTGATGATTGTTTTAAATGATGTAATGTTTGAGGAACCTGCCATTCATAGGCCCTCCTCCAGTGATGTCTCCATTACTTTCCTGTATCAGATAGACATTGTTTCCATGGTATGCTACAATTTTGAATGGTCCCAGCCATAGATGGTAAAATTTCCCATGCTTTCCCTTATCTTCATTTCTGGCATCCCATATCAATACCAAGTCTCCCACTTTGAAATTATATTCTTTGGTATGTCTATCAAAATCTTTTTTGATCTTGTCTTGGTGCAACTGAGCATTATTGAAGGCCTTTTCTCTTGTTTGTTGTACACTGATTAGTTCATATTTTCTTCTTCGAGTGGCATCTGTATTAACATCTTGATCCTGTAACAACCTCATCACTGACAACCTCAATGTAGTAGGAAAGATTTCCTCTGTGCCATAAACAATCTAAAAAGGTGAAGTGGCAATAATTTTTTTTGGAGTGATTCTATCAGCCCATAGTGCATGGATGAGATTTTTGTGCCAAGCCTTTTTGTTATCATGGAAAAACCTTTTTATAATTCTGGTCAAATTCTTGTTTGATGACTGAACCAACCCATTTACTTGAGGGTAATAAGAAGTGGAGTGGCCAAGAGTTATGTTGTAGTCACTGCAAAATTTCTCCATCTTTTTGGACTTAAATGTTGTTGCATTGTCTATGATGATTTTGATTGGACATTCGAACCTAGACAAAATAATGTGTTCCAAAAACTGGATGATAACAACATCTGTTGCCTACCTGGTGGGAAATGACTCAATCCACTTAGTGAAGTAATCTATTGCTGTTAGAATCCATTTGTGCTAAGCTGAGGATCGTGGATGTATTTCTCCTATAAAATCAAGACCCCACTATCTAAAAGGTGCTTCAACAAAGATGGGTTTCAAAGGCAGAGGTTGCAATTTTCTTTTCCCATAAAAAATATGGCATTCATGACATCTTGAAACTTCTTTATAGACATTCGAAAAAATGCTAGGCCAATAGAACCCAACCCTCAAAATATTGTGCACAATTGTTTTCCAATAATGGTGCCCTCCATAGTCACCCTTATGGAATTCTCTAATGGTCTTCTCTGATTCTTCTTCCAAAAAACAACTCAACAAAATTCCCCCCGGATCCTTCCAATATAGAGATTGATTTACTATACAAAACTTCACTGCTTTAAGCTTTAATAATCTGGCCTTCGTTTTACTCAATTCAAGAGGAGCCTGCAAATTTCTCAACACGTAAATGATATCTGCATACCATGGGGAGTCAAGGAATTTTTGGGATATATGAGGAGATTTCTCCTCCTCTACACCTATTGAAAAGTCAACAATCAAATTTATTCCTAAGAGTTCACAATTGGTCTGTTCCATCAGCTTTTCAAGCCCTTGTCCCTTGATCAACTTTGTAGGTTTGATCTCAAGGTCATATTCTAACAGCACAACTATCCATTTACCCCTTTTTCCTTCCGGATCAGGCTGGGTTAAGATGTCTTTCACAGAACTACTGGGCACACAATCTGTAGTATGGGAATGAAAGATGTAAACTATGAACTCTTTCAAGGCCTTGACTAGTGCATATGCCTGCTTCTCCATGATATCATACTTCAAGGGGGCATCCCTCAATGCCCTGTTGTAATATGCTATGGGATTCTCAAAATTTTTCTCATCCTTCTATAGTAAAACACCAACAATTGTGTGCTCTGAAGCAAAGGAGAACAATATGAAGTCCTTTTCAAAATTAGGACTTGACAATACTGGAGCCCTGGACAATTCCACCTTAATGTCTTCGAAGTATTTTCTGGCTTCAGGGGTCCACTTTATTTCATTTCCTTTCTTGAGCATGCTAGTAATATACTTTATGATTTCATCTAGGTTAGGGATAAACCTTCTCAGAAAATTCACCTTTCCGAGAAAAGATTGCACCTCTTTTTTATTTCTGGGTATGCCAATTTTTAATATTCCCTCAACTCTGCTGGGGTCTATMTTTATCCCTTCCTTTGAAATAATGTGGCCCAACAACTTTCCTTCTTCCATGGTGAAATTTGACTTCTTGGGGTTCAACGAGATACCAAAMTTTCTACACTTCTGAAATTCCCTTCTTAGATGCTTGAGGTGTTCTTCATCTGAAATAGAATACACARTGATATCATATAGTTAGATAACAATGAATTTTTGTTTCTCATCAGAAAAATCTATGTCCATAKCTCTTTGAAATGTTTCCCTTGCATTTATGATCCYAGAAGGCATCTTGGAATACCTCAATGTACCCCATGGTGTTGTGAATGTAGTCRTTTCCTGATCATCAGGATGCACCAAAATATGATTGTATCCAGAGAAACCATCCAACATTAACATTTTTTGAGAACCTACCACTTTCTGTAGAATGTGATCCATCTTGGGAAGTGGGTAGTTGTCCTTTAGAGACACCATGTTYAGATTTMTGAAATCCACACACAACCTGATTTATCCACTCTTTTTTCTGACTGGCACCAGATTTTCCACCCATTTAGAAAACCTCAGGGATACTATGATCTTGGCTTCAAATAGATTCTTTATCTYTTTATCAATCAAGGGCAACAAAAAAGGGTTTATMATTCTTAATTTCTATTTGAAAGGTTTGTGATCTTCTTTGATTGGGATCACATGATGAATTATACYGGTGTCATAAAATTTCAGATCTTCATAGCTCCAGGAAAAAACATCAAGGAATTATCTCATTAAATTTATATATCTCTCCTTGACTTCAGGGTTCAGTGTTCTAGACAATTTAATGATCTTGAGATCCTCTCAAGTCCCAATATTTCAATCCTCAACATCCTCTTCATTTAATATAATTTTTGGGCTTCTCGCCACATCGTTAAAATCAAAGAGTTTCTCCAATGTGACCGAGCCCTTGGGAATGATGTTACTCTTCAACTGAACTATATCTCTACCTACAATATGATTATCAAAGTATCCATCCTTTGTGAAAGCAGTTGCATCCACCTCTTCATCACAGTATTCTTCATCAATGTTCAAATTTTCAAATCCCTTTTCCAGTTTGAGGAAACTTTCTATTTGTTTATCATCTTCAAAAACCTGCCAGTACTTAATATTATCAGGCACTGTTGGTCTGTTCTTGATCTCAACCTCATATCCCCTGCTAGGAAAGTTTGGAATGTTAAAAATTGAAGATGAAGTGGCAAGGGCATCATCAATCGGATTCTGACCCCTTGGAATCGTTGAGAGGCTATATTCTGAAAATTCTTCAAGCAGGTCAAGCACTATATTCCTGTATGCTCTTAATCTGGGGTGTTTGGCTTGATATATTCCCTTCACCTGATTTATGATCAACTTAGAATCCCGATGAACAATTATCTTCTTAGCACCCATTTCTTTTAAAGCTTTCAATCCTAATACCAATGCTTCATATTCATCCATATTGTTTGTGCAATCAAAAGACAGCTTATAAGAGCACAATTTTGTAGCCAATCTAGGGGGGGTGGGGGGTTAATCCACACACCAACTCCTGCCCCCTCTTTGCTGATAGCTCCATCAAATCTCTTGCTCCACGTCTCATTTTCTGCATTGTCCTGCTACTTTGAAAACTTTTGAATCTGTTGATCGGATCTATCTTTGTCCGCCATATCAATTTCTGGCTCTTTCTCTTCAAAACACAAATCATTGAAGAAAATAGAATACCCCAAATCAGTTTCCACAAAGTATATTGGATGATTACTCGGCTGTGACTTCTTGCTGACCATATATTTAGGCAAAAACTCTCTGTACAACCTTCTATCTTGACCAAAGATAGGGATGGTGGTGTATGACATGTCCATCTGAAGAGTTCCCTTCAATTTTGCAGCCCATGACTTGGATAACAACATGCCAAACTTGGGAGGAATATCAACAAATACTACATCCATGACCATATTCTTTGCTGGAATTTGAGCTAAAGACACCACCAGATATTTGATAAGACCTAGGCATTTCACCTTCCTTGAATCAAAAGAGAATAGGTATTTGTAAGGCCTTGTGATATCCAGACCCAATTAGTCCATGACCACCTTAGGAATCGGGTTTTGGGATGCTCCTGAATCCAACATGACATTGTGCAGAGTCATATCATGTATTTTTAGACTGACATAGAAAGGGGGGACTTCTTCAACATCACTATTTTCCTCTACACATGGGCCAAATAAGATGGCCGAGTCATCATCTTGTATGTTCAAAGTGTCAAAATTTTGTTCCATCTTAAGAATATTGATGATCTGATTTCTATATTCACTATATTTGATCAATTCATTAAATGGTACATAAATTTTAATCTTGGCTATCTTACTTTCAAAATTAAAGGAGTATGAGGTTTTCTCTACCTCTTTGGTGACTGTCTCCTTTCTTGTTTCAGGTACCTTTTTATGGGATTCCTCCTTTTTCTTTCCTTTGTCCACAAAATATTTTGTAGAAAAGTCTTTTTTGGGCTGACTCTAAGAGGGCATGTTACTCTGAGCTTCTTTGGTGTGGTTTCCCTTTGAGAAGGTTGGCAGACACTTTCTGATTTTGAAGATTATATTATCTTTGAAATTGCATGATGGTGTTCTGCAACCCCGTTTGGTAATCTTCTGCTTCTACTTACAACCTGTCATCATTTACATGCATGAAAATTTCATTAGCATCCATGAACTAGTCATGTTCCTCTTTAGTCAAGAATACCTCTATCTCATATTCATAAAAAAAATGCATGTTGTATTCAAAGTTTTCATCATAATTCTCGTTTACATAGTTATTTTGAAAAAGAGGTCTTATTTGTTGATCCCCCTGATTTCCCTGATTTATCTGATCCCCTTGATTTCTCTAATATCTTTGTCTGATTTGTGGGATTTCTTGCCTTCTCTGATTTATGGGTGGACCATCAGCCTGTTCTCAGGTGTTAGGATTATTATCTAAATCCATTATTTCCATTATTTTTTCCATAGTTTTCATCATCATTTCAAACCTTTCTTCTGATGTTTGTGAGGTCAAAGGTTGTGCCTTATCTTGAACTTTTTTCATGTCCCTATCARAGTCAACTTTGATCTTCCCTGAGGCCATCAGGTTCACTTCCACTTCTATTGCATCATTCATTATGTCATCTAATGAGGTATATCTTCTTTACCTCAACAATAAAKMAAAATCACTTTCAAAGGAATCAACATATCTGAGTTGAGAATCTTTAGGGGGGGGGGGGGTTACCTCAGTAGGAATCAGATTATAGACCTTTACAAATCTGGATGAAAACTCCTGCAATGTTTCATTAGGTGAAMTCTTCATGTTGTTATACYGAGTCAACAACTGAAGGAGGTTTTTCTTGTCGCCCCATTTTGCAAGAAAACTGGTTTCAAAGGCCCCAAAATTTATGATACTAGCTGCTGGAAGAGCTCTAAACCACTTCCTCACTTMTCTTGCAAGACTTTTTGCAAACAACCTCATTTTTTCATATTCAAAATCTAATTCTTCCAAGTCTATAAAATCATTGAACCGGTCTAGATGTTTCTAGGCTGACACACTACCTTCAACATCATACTGTTTGATCCTTAGTTTATGCTCCCGAGGTAAATCATGTAACTGAGTAGGAAGTACACGAGGAGAAAATATAGCTGTCATGGTTGTTGTGAGGGGCCAGAGTGGCTATTGGTTCTAAGTATGAATCACTATAGGCTTCACAAATGCAACTAAAATCAAATCTTGGAATCTCTTTTCGTCAATATGACCTCGTTCAAACAAGATTCAGATTAAGTTCTGAACATAGTTTGCTCAAATTTTACATCAAACTCAAGATCTTCAATGCTTGTTACTCCATCTTTGGGAAAAGATAGATATCTATCTAAACACAAAATTGGGCTTCTTTCCCTTTCTTTTCTTTTGTGTACAAGATTTTTAGGATCAAACACAGGGATTGCAGCTTTTGGGTCTGGGTTTCTTTTAGTATGAATTCTCTTGGGAGCTAGAATTTATATCTCAAATTGCTTGGTGCAACTGGTCTCTTGGTAATGGAGTCTCTAGGGCAAAAAATAATCTCAGCCACTAAGGTGTTTGATTCACTGTCACCTTCAGGAATCAAATCTGAAGCTTTAAGTCATTCTTTTCCTAGGGAAGATTTCACTTTCGTTCCCAGGCAACGACGCTAGAATGTTAACACTCTGTAAATTTGTTTGACTGATAAAAAAAAGACATAGGTAATTGTTTCAACCAACTTTAGAGCTGGGTACTAGCCCGCACATCTCAAAGAGGGCTCTCTCATGTCACTTGATGTTTCTTTGGCAATCGATGGCTAGATTTAGTTTGTTTTGGGGGTTTTTATAAATTTGCTGGCAAGGAAGGGGAGGGACACTTAGGGCTATGGAGTCAAAATTATGAAAGTGAATGAAAACAATGACTAGTGATACAAATATCCAGAGGATAAAGGCTAAATGAGGCAATGAATCTGAATTATAAATTGTATTTAAGTAGAGTGTAAGAAGAAGGAGAAAACAAGTAACTGCATGAGAGCATTTTTAACGTCCCCGACCATCAACCCCACTGTCAAGCAACGCTACTACGCGGAATAACACTTATAAAGTATGCATTTAAATGAAGTTAAATTACTTAACACATAGTAAACACATAATTACCTCTAACATACATAATTAATTAGAATTAACAATAATTCCACTTGCAACGAAATACATGATAATATTAGAAGCATCACAGACATGCATTTTAATTGAAATTAAACACATAATGATACTTATCTTTGAAACTGTAGTAACTCCACCAACTACGTGTAGACCTTCCACGAACCCCCCAACCTTATACCACACTGCTCATCACACTCAGCGGTGGGTCACCCCCGAGCTAGGACTAAGCTCCACCCTGGGCAAGGGAATCTTAGACTAGGCTGAGGTTACAATAAAACTTCACAGAGCAACCAGAAGGATTCTCTCCAGAAGCCTTCTTATGCCCACTACTCAAGGAATCTCATTCCCCACATGCCTGTTCCACCCAGGAGTATACACCTTCACAAGCACAGTCCATCGGTGCTTCACCCCACTCTCTGGGTCTCGACAACAAGCAGGATCAAGAATTCTCAGAACTCCGTAGGTGGTACTGGACTCTCTCTAGGAGAAAACCACTTCCTAGTAGACCCTCTCACCTAGAGAGAGCTTCTCATAGGTCTGAAAACTTGCCTCTTCAAACACGGGCCTGACAACCCACTTCTTCAACCAGTTTCAACCCAATTTCTGCAAGGTGAGGATAACAAAAACACAATTCTACTCAGGAAAAAAAGAAGGCAACAACCCAAAGACAGTTCGGGTACGGACTCGGTTCTGCAAGGGTGGATAGGCTAGGCTCACAAGATACATAGGTGACACGGTTCAATCCATGGTTTTGCCACTAGTTTTAGGGTGCGTGACAAGGAATCAACGTAGAGGTCGAACATAGACTCAAACGGTTTAGACGACGGATACGTCAGCTTCTCAGAAAAACATTACAGTTTTATGGTTTCAGAGCTGCGTGAGGGTATGTAGAGATCAGACACAAATGGACAACATGATAGACAGTGGATGCCCGAATGGAGAACAGACCCCCATCAAGGTTCAATTCTTGGGTTAAAATTCATATGCCTAGGACGACACATGTCACCCATGAAGCTGCATGCACTCCATCAAGTATGCATTCCCTTTTCCAAGAACTTAGGATAACAGTATACCATTCACACCACTTTGGAATAATAATAAATTATTATTCCCAAGGACTTAAGCCCCTAATCTTAGCCCCTCTTTCCAACCTTTCATCCCCCTTTCCCTTACCCACCTTGTGGAAGCTTAGTCCCCCATCACTCTTTCTTCGTAGTCGGTCTGCATGCAGTGATGCTTAATATTTATTAATGTTCTTCATAATTACATATACAAAAAGAAGCTCCTGGCCTATAACACTTAGGCTCTCCGACCTAATAAACACATAAGCCCACGAGCTTATCAATACTCAGCTCACCAGCCTACAAAACATGATTACAATTCTATTGGCCCTCGACAAAGTTTTGGAGAACCTTGGTCGTGTTTGACTATTTTTGGGACTTCGACAGGATAGTCGAAGACAAAGCTCCAGGCGAAGTGGAGATCACGGGATATCACCCCCTTTTGTGAGATTTTTGGGTTTAGGGTTTATGTAACGAGTATGAGATGTCGACCCATGGGTTTACCCATGCTTAAGCCCCATTTGTAATGTATAAATAGATATCTAGGCAATGTAAGAAGACATAGAGTGGAAGAGACCTAATAGAATCGGCTTAGTGTGGAGATAAAGGCTTTGTGCATACTATGTGTTAATACTTGAAGAGCTAAGTGAAAGTGATTGTAAGAAGTTGGTGTGCAGACTGTGTAAGAAGGCTTTGTGCTGTGACCTAACTCGGGAAGGAGGATATGGTGATGTGCGCATAGATCTCTTGTCCTATGCGAGGTTGGTTTTGTGGCTCTGTGCATGTAAGAGGATTGAAAGAAGATAATAAAGAAGATGAAGAGTTGGTGGACATAGCCCCACATTGGGGGTGAGCCACGTATATCCTGTGTTGTGATTGCTTTGTTTCATTAATGTGATTTATTCTTAGTGTTGAATCGTTATGTATGTTAGATGCATGTGATATAGTATCTTAATGCTTAATAACTTGGATGAATGCTAGATCTGTTGATGCTATGTGCTAAATGGTTAGAGATGCTTAGATATTTTTGAATACTGTGTTGTTATGTAATTAGGGTTTTAACTGCGATGTGAATAAATGGTTAAGGACTAATGAATACTAACTTTGGTTCAATGCTTCAACAACAGACCAACAGAACCCTAACTACCGGCCCTTTCGACAACACCTACGAAGCAGATGAAGTCTCACCCGAGGTAGAGGCAAGGGGGGTTGCAGGACTCAAGTGTCTATAACCTAGTTGGGACATAGATATGTGATTACAATGCTTTAACATAACACTGAGCAGTTAATATTCATTATTCCTTAACCCTTTATTCACATCACAGGTAAAACCCTAATTACAAAACAACACAATATTCAACAAGATCTAAGCATCTCTGACCATTTAGCACATAACATCAACATATCTAGAATTCATCCAAGTTATTAAGAACTAAGCTACTATATCAAATTCATCTAACATACATAAATATTCACCACTAATAATAAATCACATTAATGAAACAAAGCAATCACAACACAGGATATACGTGGTTCACCCCCAGCGTGGGGCTACGTCCACCAACTCTTCATCTTCTTTCAATCCTCTTACATGCATAGAGCCACAAAACCAACTCCGCATAGGATAGGATATCTGTACACACCTCGCCAAATCCTTCTTCCCCGAGTTAGGTCACAACACAAAGCCTTCTTACACGATCTACACACAAGCTTCTTACAATCACTTGCACTGATATATGCAAGTCATAACACATAGTATGCAGAAAGCCTCTAGCTCCGCACTAAGCCGATTCTATTATGTCTCTTCACGGTGTCTTCTTACATCGCCTAGATATCTATTTATACATTACAAATGGGGCCTAAACATGGGTAAACCCATGGGCCGACATCCCATACCTATTACATAAACCCTAAACCCACAAATCCCACAAAATGGGGAAATATCCCGTGATCTTCGCTTCGCCTAGCGCTTCATCTTTGACCAGCCTGTCGAAGTCCCAAAAATGGTCAAACACGAACAAAGGTTCTCCAAAACTTGGTTGAGGGCCAACATGCCCCTAAAAATCACACATGACTCATCCCGAGTCACTATGACCTGGGAAACTCTGCTCTAAAGGCCTCGATTTTGGCTTGAGATGCTTTGACCTTTTGCTTCACCAGAGCCTCCTACTCGAGGAACTCCTAAATAAATTTCTCGGTCATTGGTCCTTCCAATCGTTGTTCCACCGTGGTGACTACTTGTTCTAGTTGTGCTCCTTGTCCCTCAATCTCCTCAAAAAGTGTGTAGGTTTCATTCTGCACTAGTTGTAGCCTCTAGGTCACTTCCAAGACTTTACTCCGGATGACATGTACTTGTTGCTAAACGGTGCACTATTCCTAGGACATTTTCATCCTCTCGACTGCTAACAACGGCTTCAACTGTGTTTTTACTGTCACTACTTGTTTCTTTGCCTCTTGGAGTTGTGACTCCAATGTCCTTAGTTTAGCGTCCTATGCAAGGTGCTCATAGGTTTGTGCAGTTTGACTGATTAATTTCTTGCATTCTAATGCCAATGCCTTGATTCTTTCAACTGCTCTCTAAGCAATTTCTTCCCTTTGATCTCGCACTTCCTACAGAGTTCTTGGCACAACTTGTAGTTCCAATTCTGCCACTCTTGCTTGAAGCTATTGAATAACTTCATCGATATTCTCCACCTAGATCTCAGTTGTTTCTTCTTCCATCTGTTCTAAGCCCATCACAGAGCGAAGTGCTCTAGTGACTACTTATTTAACTCCATTCTTCTCCATGAGCAACTTTTATTTCTCCTTCTGGATCTGTTCTCTATCCTCTGCAAACTTCGCCCGGAGGTCCTCTTTTTCTTGTTGCACAACTTGATGTTTCTCTATGGATTCTTCTTTTGCTTACTTTAATGCCTCTGTGGCATGCTCCTTTTCCTTCTGGACTTGATGAGGGTGAGCCTTGGTTGAGTCTACTAATCTGCGTAGTTGGGAAGGCTCATCTCCCAACTGTATTCGTTCTTATGGCAATGGCACAATAGACACTGTGCGACTTGAATAGAGAGCCTGTTGTACCCCTCTGAGCTCTGATTTGATCATGTCGAACATTATCTCATGTTTTTATTCTCTTTGATGCAAAATGTCCTTCACGGTATCTGATACATCGACAATGATGAGGTCAATTTCATCCACCATGAGCAAAATATGCAACTTGGTCTTACTAGCTTTTGACTTCTTCCGCGATGAAGGTTTCGTTGGGGAAACCTTTATTTTCTTGGATGTCTCAGCCTCCATGATGGGATCCTTAGGTGGTGTTACTTTGCCATGTTCTTATTTTTTTTCTTCTCCTTTTTCCTCTTCTTTTTCTACTTCGTCACCTCCTCCTCCTTTGACAAGTAAATCTAGTGTAGTTTCCTTTGATTCGCTACTCGATTCCTGTACCTCTTCCTTCTCTTTCTTCCTACTGCTGCTGGGTGCATCATATTCTTTGAAAGTGACAATAGGGCTTCTAATGAGGTCGGGGTCGAAGAGTTCTATCTGGTCTACTGGTATAAGGAACTTTGCAGGCCATTCCTTGGTTATTTCTTCCATGTCCTCCTCTGTGAGTTTGTAATAGGACTGGAGCTCTTCCTTGTGTTCATCTCCACGCACAATGATATAAATGAAATGCCTATCTGTGCAGAACTTCGAAAGGGGCCTGAAACTGTGTAGGGTATTCGATTTCATGGGAGGGAAGGATTCAATGGCCCTCTTCACCTGTAGATAATAGGTTTGGAACACTTCATTTGACTGTCATTGCTTCACCATGGTGAGGTGCTAGTCGATGTTGTTCTGCTATTCCAGCGAGGTTCAAGTTCTGCAAGCCTACCTTCTGCAAACTCCTCTCCGGAACCTCCTGAAATGTTTCTAGCTTTGATTTCTTCTTACTAAGCTTTCTATCTTTCTTTCCTATGATCCATGTCTCTGGATTCCTCTTTCCATTCTTGTTCTTATCCTTTCTTAGCATAGTAACTTCACACTGTTGAGGATATTTCACAAGGTTCGAGGATAATACTTCTTCTCTTACTGTTTTTGGTGTATTTTCTCTACTCTCCTGCATGAATAGGTTCTTTAAGCCTTCTTGTGTTCTTTCAACTTCAACAACTAAGTATCTTGTCCTTAGTTGCTTCAACTTGTCCTCTTGTTCTTTTATTAAGCGTACTATTCTCTTAGCCATGAAATCCCTTAATTCTTTCTTTTTATATTCTACAGATTCCTCTTCTTCTCTCCTTCGGATTTGATCTCTCTCGATCCAAGTCTTTCCTAAAAAAAGTGCAAAGGGAGCGTTGTTCTCAAAAAAATTAATGACCTCGAATTCTTCTTCTGTCGATGTTCCATGAGAAATCATAGGTACATGGGTGAGTCTTCCACATAGGGTTATCAAATTTCTTTTAAACAATCATATTCCTCCCAATGAAGGAATCATAACAGTCTTTCCTAATATTTCCCAAGTACTTTTTGTCATAATGTTCACCTGTGTTTCTACATCCAATACACAGTCTATGTTGAAGTCTCCTATTCTTGTTTCTATGCACTCTTTCTCTTTTAAAATCTTTGATAAACTGATGTCTCTATGATCATTCAGTGTTTATTTCATATGCAATAATATAGCTTCTGATTCTTTCTGGTTCTTTAGCATATTCTTAGTCTCTTGACCTTCCTCATGGTCTTCTTGTCTCATGTTCATCTTCCCAACTTTAGTAATCATTCTAGGGAAATCTAAAACTTCATGTCCAGTAGATTTACAACAAAGGAAAATAGAACTTCTACCAGGGCATTCCTTAACAAGATGTCTCGGTCTTCTGCAATTATAACATAATTTCGATCCTCTCTTTCTCTTAAATGATCCCCAACCTTTCCTGTACTGTGCACTAGGATCATAGTGATAGATAGACAAAAAATTCTTTCTAGGATCCTGCATCCACTTGTTAGTCTAAAAATTCTTTCTATGCATAGGGATAACATATCTTTCACTATTTTTATTAGATCTATTCATATCATATCTTCTTTCTTCTAGTTGTGCCCTAATTTTCAGACTAGGACAAAATTTATCAAATATACCTAGATCCATTCTTTTGAAATGAAAATTTCCACTTGTCTTACCTTTATCAGAGCACAAATCATTAAGATATTACCTCTTTTCTTCATATCAGACTTCTCTTCTTAGCATAGAGCTTCACAAGTCAAGTAGAGTATTGCGCACTACAACAACAGATCTACTCACATAGCTTTCTCTTTTCCTTAGTTCCCAACAATTACAGTTTCAGGTCCTGACAATAGAACCATTTGTTGGCACAAGGGCAGACCCAGGGTTCAACGCTTCAAAAATGCACCAACAAAACCCTAACTACCGGCCCTTTCGACAACACCTGCTAAGAAAATTAAGTCTCACCCGAGGTAGAGGTAGGGGGGGTTGTAGGACTCAAGTGTCTGCAACCTAGCTGGGACATTGATGTATGATCACAATGATTTGAGAGAGCACTTAGCAGTTAGTATTAATTAGTCCTTAACCCTTTATTCACATCGCAAGTAAAACCCTAACTACATAACATCACAATATTCAACAAGATCTAATCATCTCTGACCATTTAACACATATCATCAACATATCTAGCATTCATCCAAGTTATTAAGCACTAAGCTACTATATCAGATGCATCTAACATACATAAAGATTTATCACTAAGCATAAATCAAATTAATGACACAAAGTAGTCACAACACAGGATATATGTGGTTCACCCCCAGCGCAGGGATACGTCCACCAACTCTTTGTCTTCTTTATTATATTCTTTAAATCCTCTTACATGCACAAAGCCACAAAACCAACCCTGCATAGGACAAGATATATGCACGCACCTCACCAGATCCTCCTTCCCGATTTAGGTCACAACACAAAGCCTTCTTACATAGTATTCACACCACCTTCTTGCAATCACTTGCACTTATCTATGTAAGTCTTAACACATAGTATGCACAAAGCTTCTAGCTCTGCACTAAGCCGATTCTATTAGGTCTCTTCATTGTTTCTTATTACATCGCCTAGATATCTATTTATACATTGAAAATGGGGCCTAAACATGGGTAAACCCATGGGCCGACATCCCATACCCATTACATAAACCCTAAACCCCCAAATCCCACAAACGGGGGTGAGATCCTGCGATTTCTGCTTCACCTAGTGCTTCATCTTCGACCAACCTGTCGAAGTCCCCAAAATGGTCAAACACGACCAAGGTTCTCAAAAACTTGGTCGAGGACCAAAAAATTCATAAACATGATTACAATTCATAATATAACTAGGGCATGTCCTTGGGGTATTACAATCCCTTCCCCTTATTTTTCCACTGTCCTAAGTGCAACTCTTTACACAACATCAACAAGATTTTCAAAATCTTCAAAAATATGTGGGTATTATGCCTGCATAACATCTTCATGTTCCCATGTCACATCCTTAGGACCATACCAGGTCCACTGGACCTTTACAATCCCTATGGCTCGATTCTAGAGTTGTTTTCTTTTCCGGTCCAATATGCGCATAGGATGCACTTGCAAGACACCGTATTGCTCCACCTAAATCACATTCCAATCGATTACATGGTTAGCATTAGGTATATATTTCTTAATAAATGAAACATGAAACACATTATGTACAGTCATGGATGCAGGTAATGCAAGCATATATGCAACTGATCCAATCCTTTCTAGGATTTCAAATGGCCCACAAAATCTGGCTACCAACTTGGCACAATTTCCTAGCTTCAGGGAACTTCTATTGTGTTTCACTTTCAGGAAAACATGATCACCCACTTTAAACTCTCTATGGGTTCTATTTTTATCAACATAACTTTTCTGCCTGTCTTGGGCAACCTTTAAATTTTGCTTATTTTTTAGCATTTGTTCTTCCATTTCCTTGAGCAAATCTAGCCCAACTACTGCTCTATCAACTGGATTATCCCAACTTACTAGAGTATTTCACTTTCTTCCATAAAGTGCTTCAAATGGGTTCATATTCAATGATGCTTGATACCCATTATTGTAGGCGAATTCTACCAAATGTAGGTAGTCTTCCCATTTCGATGGTTTTTCCCTCACATACATCCTTAGCGTGCCTTCTATTACTCTGTTCACATTCTTTTTATTTCCACGAGACTCAGGATGATAGGCTGTGTTGAAGTTTAGATTCGTTTTGAATCCTTTGAACAACCCCTTCCAGAACTTAGAGGTAAATTTTGGGTCCCTGTCAGACACCATTGTCTTGGGAATACCGTGCAATCGTGTTATTTCCCTCAGAAAAATATTAGCAAAATCCGCTGCCTTGTGAGTAGTCTTTAAAGAAATGAAATGGGCAGCTTTCGTAAGCTTTTCCACCACCACCATGATTGAATCATGTTTCTTGTCGGTTCTGGGCAATCCTGTGATGAAATCCATTGTTACTACTTCCCACTTCCACTCAGGAATGGGTAAAGGCTGCAACTACCTTGTTGGGTGCCTCTACTCATCTTTAACCTTCTGACACTCCATACATCTAGTGATGTATTCATCAATATCTTTCTTCATACCTGGAAAAAAGTAATGGCTCTTGACTGCTGCCATAGTTTTCTGATATCCAGGGTTCCCTGCATAAGGCATATTATGCATTTCATTCAAAATCATAAGTTTCAAGTCTTGGACATTAGGTACATAAATTATGTTCTTGTATAGAAGTGTTCCTTCAGTTTCCAATTTATAATTTTCCACTTTCTGTGGCATCTCACCTTGCTGTAGTTTTGCTACCAAATCCTTGTACTACAAATATTCATTTGCAACTTCCAAAATTATTCTTTTAATATCAGTTCAGTACATGCTAATGGATATAGCATGTAATTCATGCACTCTCTTGCTGAATGCATCAACCACTTTATTCTCCTTCCCTTTGATATGTTTGATATAAAAATCGTACTCACAGAGAAAATCCAACCACCTACTCTGTCTAACGTTCAAGGTTGGCTGATCAAACAAATATTTCAGACCGTTGTGGTCTGTTCTTAGTTCAAACCTCCTTCCCATGAGGTAATGCCTCCATTTATTTAGAGCGTGTAATATGGCTTCCAACTCCAAATCATGAGTTGCATAGTTCCTTTCATGCTCTTTCAACTTTTTGGATTCATAACAAATTACGAATCCATTCTGATTGAGGACTCCTCCCAGTCCTTATTTGCATGCATCTATACACACTACAAAGTCTTCATTCAGATTTTCAATCCTCAGGATTGGAGCACTAGTTATAAGTTGCTTCAATTGCTAGAAGCTTCTCTCACAATATTTTCTCCACTGAAACTTCTCCTTCGTTTGCAAGGAAGTGATAGGGTGAGCTATCCTCGAGAACCCTACGATAAACCTTCTGTAATAACCAGCTAGACCCATAAAGGATCTAAATTTTGTCACATTCTTTGGCATTGACCATTCTCTGATGGCCTCAATATTCTTAGGATCTACATCTATCCCATCCTTCGAAATAATATGCCCCAAGTAATGGATCTGTTTTTTATAAAATGAGAATTTGATCAACTTGGCATACAATTGATGTTATCTTATCACTTGCAACACCATCCTCATATGTTGTTCATGCTCTTCCTCTGACTTGGAATACACCAGGATGTCATCCAAAAAGACTATGAAAAACTTGTCTAGACAGTCCCTGAATATACCATTCATCAGGCACATAAAAACAATGGGTGCGTTCGACAGTCCAAACGACACCACTATGAACTCATAATGACCATACCAAGTTCTAAAGGCAGTATTGTTGATGTCTTCATCCTTTATCCTTACCTGGTCATATCCTGAATTGAGGTCTATCTTCGAAAATATCTTCGCATCCTTCAACTAATCGAAGAGGTCATCAATCCTTGGCAGAGGATATTTGTTCTTTACAGTTACTTTGTTCAATTGTCTTAAATCGATACAAAATCTCAACGTCCCATCCTTATTCTTCATGAATAGGACCAGGGCACCCAAAGGCGACACACTTGGGCATATATACCCCTTCTTTAGAATCTCTTCAAGCTACAATTGGAGTTCTTTCAGCTCTGGTGTACTCATTCTGTAAGGAGCTTTTGATACTGGAGCTACTCCAGGCATCAAGTTTACAGAAAAATCAATATCTCTCTTTGGGGGTAATCCAAGTACCTCCTGGAATACATCTTCAAAATATTTTAGTACCACATGGTCTTCGATATTTGAGACCTCATTATTAGATGCCTCCTCCACATGGGCTGCAAATAATTGTCATCCTTTCTTGTAGCACTTCTTCAACTGCATTGTTGAGATTTCTTTGATAGCAACAACTCTGGGAATTCCTTGGACTGTTTTCTGATTTCCTTCCTAATCCATGAAAGTGAACGCCTTGTTATGAAAATCCAAGATGGCATGGTGCTGGTTCAACCAATCCATCCCAATTAGATAGTCATAAGAACCTAAAGGTAGAACATTCAATTCATCCCTTGTGCTCAGTCCATTCATGTCCATTGGAAAAGACTTAACTAACTCAGTGAATTTTCTCTTGGTTCATGTAGCCAACTGCACTAACCAAGAATTTTCATGTTTTCTTCTTGACAATTGCAAACTTTCCACCACTCTAGGATCTACATAACTATGGCTAGCCCTCTAATCAATTAAAATAGTGAAGGGATGGTTATTGATCATACCTTCCACTTGAATCATGTGTGACTGATATTCAACTTGATTTTTGTCCAGGGCTGTGTAGATCCTTGGCATTCTACTACCCATGTCCTCCACTTTTTCATCCTGCTGAACATTGTGGACAGTTTGCACTTTTTCATTTCTGTGGGGGAAATCTCTGTACCTATGGTTTCCTTTACAACCCCAACATTCCATAGGTGGCTGTATTGACATCTTCCCACCCACTTCAACATTCCTGGACCCTCTTTAAGATGGTTTTCCTTGAGGAATGTTCCTGAAAAAGGGTGGCTTAGTTCCCTTCTTCCTCTAATACATCTTGAATTTCTTCTTGTCTTCCCAAACCTTTTAGAAAGTAGGCTTATCTCTTTACTTCTCATACAATCATTTCTCTCTTCTTATCATTTCTTCCATAGTTTCCGGGTCATCATACTGAATCTTGTACCCAATGCAAGGTGGCAGTCCACTTAGATACCTTTGAATCTTGAAAATCTCATCTTTGATGAACGACATGTACTTCAGTAACTCCAAAAACTTTCGTTGGTATTTATCAATGGTCATGCTGCCTAGCTTGAGTTCAAAGAAATCTTTCATCTTTCTGTCATAATATATTTTAGTCAAGTATTTATTCTCGAAATATATCTTGAATTATTTCCAAGTGATATATTTCTCTCTAATGTGTTGCACTTGCACAAGTTGATCCCACCACATGGATGCTTTTCCTTTCAGTTTATACATCACAATTCTTCCTACTGCATGAGAGGAATAATTCTGTAGTTGGAAATATTTCCTCATGCCAAGCAACCATGTCTCAGCATATTCCTCCTTCTTATGTTCTCCATCAAACATAGGAGGTGTAATCTTGTTCATTTCGCGCTTCATTTCATCCACTCCAGATCTCTTGTGCTTTCTAGTAGGAGATGGTATTGAACTACTGTGTGCCCTCCTCTTGGAGAAACCTTGGGAGTGATGATGGTTTCTACCAACACTCCTTGATATTATTCCTTCAGAAGTCTAGTGACTCCCTTTTTTGCTCGAGTCTCTCTCCTTGTCCAACTTATTTTCTATTCTCTCTAGACTCTTCATCAACTTTAAGTTGAATTCTCCTTGTTGTTCCTTAGATTTCATGAGCTTTCTGCTATCTTCTCAGTGCGTT
>ML801566.1:24601-56647 GCA_009831015.1 Picea engelmannii | reverse complement strand
ATCATCTATCTTGATTAGAATCATAAGAGAGTGTGGAGGTGTAGATGATCAATTCCTAGATGCATATCTTTTTAAGATTGAGGCTATCCATGATTACCTTTTTGATATTGCACTGCTTCTCACTAATGGTACTATGCCTGATGGGTATTTTGTAACTCAAAAGAGGCACATAGTGGTCCATTCTATAGACTATCAGTTGATAGTAGGAAAAATATATAAGTTGGGATTGGATAACATCCTCTAATGATGCATGTTTGATCATGATCAACTAGAGATATCGTGGGAATGCCACAGTGGAGTTGCGGTATAACATGTTGGAGGGAAAGAAACTGCCCAAAAGATATTACAAGAAGGAGTTTGGTGGCCCATTGTCTTCAAAGATGCCAAAGACTATGCTAGGGCTTGTGATGTTTGTTAGAGGGTCGGTAATCCATCAGACATAGATGGGTTACCCTTACATCCTATTCGAGCTCTTCATGCCTTTGAGAAATGGGAGGTTGAATTCATTAGACAGATCAATCAACCAACCAAGCACTCGAAATCACGACATGTCATCACTGCTACCAACTATCTCACCCGTTGGGCTGAAGAAAAACCGGTCCGAGATTTCTCTTCAGAACATCATCACTCAATTTGGGTTCCCTTGAAGTTTGACCAGTGATTAGGGTGCTCATTTCATCAGTGAGACTATATCCACTCTCACATGTGAGTTCCTAATTCAACATCACAAAAGAGTCCCATATCATCCACAAGAAAAAATTATAATCGAAGCCTTTAACAAGATTTTGGAGAGAGGGTTTACCAAGGTATATTGCGCAAATAGAGGCAAGTGGGATGAAAGGGTTCTAGAAGTATTATGGGCTTATGGGACTACTATGAAGATATTGCGTAAGTATAGTTCGTTCCGACTAGTTTATGCTAGAGAAGTAGTCATCCCAACCAATTTTATCATTCTGAGCTTATATATTGTGCAAGTAACTCATATGAAAAATGATGAATTAGTGTCGGAACGGGTCACATAGTTGTTGGAATTGGACGAAGCTTGATTTCTAGTAGATTTTCATCAGACTGTGAAAAAGTCCAGGAAGAACGCTCAACATGACAAGCACATTAAGACTAAGTCTTTTGCGCAAGGTGATCAAGTTTTGTTGTATGACAGTAAGTATCAAAATCATCTAGGGAAACTACAAATGCATTGGCTTGGACCCTTCATCGTTGCGGAAATTTGGGACTATGGACCTGTCAAACTGGCACAAATAGATGGTATTCTCCATCCAATATGGGTGAATTGAGCACACTTGAAGCCCTACATTTATACTCAATAAGATAAGTTTCACAACATTCCTGTCATAGGGAGTGAATAAAGTAGGTAGGATTTTCAATTATTCTGTTGTTTCCTCTTTTCGTCAATAAAGTAGTGACATGTCCAACTGTCACTTGTCTTAGAGTCTAGTTTTCATTGTGAGTTTGTCTAGCCCGGATCACACCTTTGTGTTCAGGGAGGTATGCGTCAAATATTTTGATGGTTAGTAGCTTCCAAGTTCAAAATCCATGCCATGTCATTGTCACTTTGTTCGTTAAATGACATTGGTACCTTTTTAATCTTCATCCCATCATTTCCATTCTAAGTCATTCAAAGACCCAATGAATGTAAGTACCTTTCCAGTTAATTGGTGGTGCGTTAATTAATTTTCCATTTGCTCGAATGTCCCACTACACTATTTTTTATTATTCCCTTTATTTCCCAAATCCTCGAATATATATTTCCACGATTAATGTCCATGTCCATTTTTATTGGCATATTAAGATACACAATTTTCGTCTTTATGACATGTCCATGTGCATCCTATGTCACCTTCCTCATTACTATTTATAAACTTGTTCTTGTCTCCCACTCAATTCATTACCTTCTACTCTATTTTTTGAATTTTTCACTCTGGATCTCCCTGAGCATTCTGTGAGCTTGCACCAATGCCCCTATCTGCTAGTTTTCGTTTTTTACTAGAGAAATTATGTTAGTATGATTTGCACTTCCATCCATAAATTCCTTCTAAAGGTCGTTGTTCCAACAAAAATCATTGATCCAAGGGTCAAATGTTTGGGTGATTTTTACAGAAAATTTGAGCAAACTTGGTTTCTCGACATAAAACTCACAAATACCTCACAATATCCTCAGATGGCTATTCACACATTCATGGATTGCTTGGACCTGTCGATTGGTGAATTGCAGTGGCAATGGAAACCGTCCTTCCTACCCCTCCAGAACACTACTATGATGAACTTGCATGACCTGCCAACATTTGGCACTATCGACGAAGTCACACGGTGCACAAAATTCCTCATTAGATGAGTGAAAAATGATGCCTTATGGTTGGATAAGGCCTGTCCCATCCATGTGGTCGACATTCACAAGATAAATGGATTGTCCATGGAGGGAAAAGACATAACACAAGCCTTTCAGGGGTCATGGAAACATGGCCACAAGAAGGGAGAAATCAATCTCTATGAAAAATATGGAACTAGACGAGTAGGTCATGGAGCACTTATCGATCCAATTAGTGATGAGTAGGTCCATTGTTCCTACTATTTAATCACCAAAAAGTTCATGAAAAACTACTCTAGGGGAAAGTGCACACTAGATTCTATATCAGACGTCGAGTTATGAAAAATAGGAGCACCACGCAATTGGTGTAAGTACCTACTCACGGAAATGTTGCGAGCTTGTGCCGATGTGCATGAGAATGCTACTTCATTTACGACTATCTGTTGGTTTCTTTTGTGATGTGGAAATGGAAGGCACCAACAGAGTGTGTGCTATCATCTGACCCTTACACCAAGATTTCCAATATATTCGACCCTTGGAAAATTCACACTATTAGCGCTCATGCAAAAGAAAATGACCTTTTCTTTCTGTAGTGGGACAATGACCTCATAAAAAATACACAGAGGCCAAGGATTCCACAACCGTTGTTAAATAGACATACTCACAACATCTGGTTTAGAAAGAACTGGGATAGTACATTTGTCCAACCTCGAGGTGTTTCTCCAACACTGTTTCACATGACCCCCTTGCCACTTTATCTATACGAGGCCATTATGGACAAGGAAGTCACTACATGGACGTGAGTCATAAGAGAAAATAAAAATAAGGTGTCTCATACAACATGCCTTCCATATCACAACAACTAGCTCCTGCACAAACAATTGGTGCAATCCCAAGTGTGATACCGTCTAACAGAGAGAAGATGCCTTCAGGCTCTGAAGGAGAACAGGATGAAGGATAAGAAGAGACATTACCTAGGTCCATTCAACTCTCGTTCCCATCAATCCTCGACGATTCCACAATATATGGTAAGCAGTTATGTGAAGCCATTATTGCTGCTTTTCTCACTAAGAAACCATGCATCGGTTCTTCGTCCACCATTGAAACCATGATTACCAAGGCCATTCCTATTTATTCTATTGATCTAGATTTATGAGCAGAAAAAATGAATAAAAAATTAAATACAATAACAAAGATATATGGAGAACAACAATAGATATCCAATGAACAATAAATTCTATTGAATAAAGAAAATAGGTTGAAACTGTAAAACTGCAGAACTTAAAACAACTTGCTCGAATGGTGGTAGCTATCTCTAAGAAGAGATGTGTCTGCTACGGACATTCATTTGAGCAGAATGATTAAAATGAGGCTCTAGAGGCATTTTTAACATTACTCGTGAATTACAAAACCCTAGACATCCAAAAACTTAACCCTAGGAGATGAAATAAAAAGAAGTTATGTGGGCCCCGATGGGTAAGTTGGTACCTCAACTTCCCGTGGTCGTAAATTTTTCACACTACCTCTATTTTAGGCATGTGATAGCTCGTTCAAAAGGTATTTTTGAGAAATACACATTGTGTCATCAAATTCTAACTCTGTTTATAGTTTGACTATGGAAATAAAAAAAGACATTGTTGAGGGCCCCAAAACGGCCCTGGAAGTATAGAAAGATGTACTGGCATGAAAAATTCCAAAGTAATCCAGTTGGAATAGGTGGGTGGACACCAATATCCACATGGATGATGTGTAGTTCTTCAGAACAACCCCGGGAGTGTAGAACCCACAATTACAAAGAAATTCCATCATTACAGAGAAACATGATGAACTAAGAAACTATCAAGATGATCCAGTTGGAATAGGTGGGTGGCCACCAATATCCACTTGGATCATCCACTCCACCTCAAACTCGCACTACCACCACAATTGCATCCTCATTCCCCATAATCACTATTCTGGATGATCCCCCCATCA
This sequence comes from Picea engelmannii, assembly GCA_009831015.1. Taxonomy (NCBI): domain Eukaryota; kingdom Viridiplantae; phylum Streptophyta; class Pinopsida; order Pinales; family Pinaceae; genus Picea; species Picea engelmannii. Next base: position 52,350 of record ML801566.1, on the reverse strand, counting down.
TAGCCCGACCCACTTCCATCAAAGAGGAGCTCACCTGTCAACTTCCTAGTTCAGTTGCACCAGCCCCATCCACCACTCCATCGTCCCCTACCCAATCCCATATTAACACCATGAGATAGAGTCTACCATCCCATTCAATACAAACATAAGCACCACCTTCCCCATTTCTTCCCCCTTTCCCCAAGTTCTGTAGGTTCATGACACCCAACCCAAAATTCCACTCTCTTCAGGGGCTAAGAAATCCCCTTAAGTGTTGAAACAAATCACTCAAGATCCTCCCGACGAATTCCTGGATACCCAAGAAGAAAATCATTCAGATCATGGTGTGAGATTTTTGAAAGAACATATTACGCTTACGATGCAGGATCCACAACAATGCCCCAAAATACTAGAATTGTGCCTAGAGAACACTGATATGATTGGGATGCTTCCTCAAGAGGTATAGGACAAAATTTCCCATAGTTTCCACATTACTTCTCCTAGTCCTAATGGTGATGGAACCTCCATTATGTCTGAATGATCCATCTCCAGTGGCCAACTTCTTGCCTCGAGGTTTCCCATAGATCCATCTCTCACTAATGGAGAGATTATAGCCTTGTCTACTCCACAGATATTTCATCTTATTCGGGCCTCCACCGATCACCTTGAGAAGTGGATCATTTCAGTTGAGAAAAAGAATGAGGAGCTCACCCAAAAAACACAACAATTGAACTAGGACATAGTTGTAGCATCATCAACAAGGGAGCATGATGATGGATTGCACACACATGATGAGTCTACTGTTGTGGCCATTTCTGAAAAATTTATCCAGGTCTGCCCCACTGTCACGAAGGATTCTCCTGAGCTTCCTGAGGATATTACCCCAATTTCCCCAGTGCACTGGGTTGAGATTATGGCTGAGTCATGGTCACACTTAGCAGGGAGAACATACACTATACAACAATAACTCTTCCCTTCATCCCCAGGCTAGTGAGTGCAGTCAACTATTCAATATGGTCAACGATTGGGTCAGTGTCTTAGAAAAGAGGAAAAATCCTGTAAAATATCTCCAGATTCAAATCCAATAGATGAAAAAGGAATCTTAAGAGATCACTGACCCCATAACACAGAAGGAAAATTTCACGAAAATCGAAGAAGTTTATGAGCGACTCGAAGGAATGTATAAGGCCACACGAGCTGCAAATAAATAACTTAAGGATTTTAGGCCTGTAGTTTAGGATACCTATGTCAATATGCATCGATTGGATTCATCTATAGAGAGTGAGCGGTAGACATTGTTTGGCCACTAAGCCTGCAGAGTCCGATGTTGCATCTGCACATGAATTTGTTGTAGGAGTTTCTATTTTGGTGGAGAAGTGGCAGGACCGAGTGGACTAGTAAGACAACTTCTGCCGAAAAGAAACACAAGTCATACCCATGTTGGGTCCTCTGTTTGAAGGGATCCAAAGTAAGGAAGTAGAGGGTTGACTCAGGGAGAGTCAATGGTTGTGGTCAAGGCTTGTTGGACCCTCTTTTTTTGGAAATAATGATATTTTGAGAAAAGCACAACATGTAAATGGAAGCTTTGAAGCAACGAAAAACAATTAGATGAACAGAAAGATAACGAAAAGTGAAAAAATAGTGAAAACAACCAAAATCATCATGCGCCAGCTGGACGAGTAGTGAAAAAATCCAAGAGCATCGAGTGCCAGTAGGGAAAATCTAGAAAAGTAGCATATTAAAGAATCTAAGAAGAAATGAAGGGAAATATATAAATATGGAACTATGTAATGGGGAAAAGGGTTGGGATTGAGTAAGTTTTGATAAGATATTGTAATGGGTTTTGTTGGGATCACTTTTCTTGTGCAAACGACTATTGAGTTTGTAATGGGAATTTCAGGGTTATATCTTGTTGCCTAGGCTGATGCATGAGTCACAGAGACCTATTGTAAGACAATTGCTGAAATTGATAATATAATGGAATGGTTTGGGTCCTAAAATTTCTTGTTGTAATGATCTTGTATGTTGTGCATGAGTCTATGGTTTTGTTTCACACTTGTTTCCTGCTTGTTTGGTTAAGTTGTTGATCATTGTTTATGGATATCTTTAGGATATGCGACATGTATTTAATTAATGTTAAAATAAACCTAATGATGTATTCTCTCTGAATCACTTCATCATTCAAGTCTCGACCACGCCTCAGGTGATACTTATTTCCCTCGCAAAATGATGAATATGCCGACGTATCTAGAATATAACAGTGCACTTTGTTGGCAACCTTAGAGAACCATGGTATCAATCTCACGCCAGTAGTACCAAGATCATATTTCCAAAATTATGGCCAAAAATAATATCAAAACCTTTTTGAAACCTTGTAAAACTATTAAAGAATTATTCAAATCTACTAAGGAAAAATCTAACCCAATGCCTGTCCTAAGAGTCTACCAAATTTCGTTCTCCCATGGCAAGTCATATATAGGCGAAACCGACAGATCTTTTAATTCTTGTATCAAAGAGAATATAACATACAAAACCCATAACCAAATCACCAAATCAACTATTGTTGAACACTCCTTCAAATATAATCACCTAATTTTCTTTGACCAAAAAACATTATGGTCCAAGCACCCTACTATTCCTCCTGTATCATTCGAGAAGTGTTGGAAATTGAAAAACATCCTAATAATTTCAATCGTGAATATGGATACAAACTCATCCAATCATGGAAGCCCATCATTCATTGCCTCAGTCATTAGATCCATTATTTTCAATACTTTTCTTTCTTTTTTCAATTTTATTTGATCTCTTAATTCATGTCTTTTCCATCACGCTCTTCCCTTAGCATCTTGGTTTTTTTTTGCTTAATAATTGACCCCTCTTATTTATCATGACCTCCCTTTCTTTACAACTTATTATTACAAAACTTCACTCTAACTCTTTTCTTACTTTTTATTGGTTCTAGTATCTATATTTTTTATCTAATTATTATCTGTAACATCCTTAACATTTTCCATATAAGATCTTCATTTTATTTATCTTTCAATTTTTGTCTTTCCTTCAAACTATCCAATATAAGCTTTCTCAATGACTAATTTGTTTTTGAGTCCTTATTTTAATATTCTCAATGATTAAGATCTTTAATTTAATAATTTTAATATTTCTTTCTTTGATTTTCTTTCAAAACAACTATTTCCCAACTCTTACCCTATAAATCTATTCTTCAAGGTACTCTTTTCCAACTATTGAGCTTCCGTTGTCTTTAATGATGGATGGAGTGTCAAATCAAAACGTTGGACATTTCAAAACTTCCTACAAAATTTGTTTCCAAAAATATTTATGACAATTCACATCGTATCCTATCAACACTAGAGTGGTTGTTATCTTTCACACATTTTCAATATTCATATTTGACAACATACTACAAAAACAACTGAATGCTAGAACCCTCTCTTCAAGTGATTCTATGCCAATTCACCTAACAAGATGAAAACTCCAATCGATCTCTTCATGGTAGTGGGGTGCTCTTGGCAATGAAAAATTCCAGAAATTAACCCATGCACACAATAGTTAATGTCATAATCAATGAAAATTATGTATATAATAGAATACAACTATTAGCAGATCACTACCCATGAATAAGTTTGTTGATGCATGCATACAAGGAGAGGCCAACAAATGGGAAGGACTGCAAAAGACAGATTGAAATACTGGGGGTGGATATTACTGTTGTTGTGAGATTAAAAGGGTTTTGATGGACATACCTTATCCATATATAAGAGAACCAACTTGAAAAATTCATTTTAAAGCATTATGAGGTTTCTTTGTGCAACTTAGGCCCTTCAATTATAGATCTTTACCATATTTCTATGGTCTTATAAGATGGAGGTGCATTTTTGTTCACATGGAAAATAATGGAAGGCTTCAAGGATATATTTCGAGAAATAATATATATAATAAAGTGGAAAATTCTTCAACCTTTTATTTAATCAACGTATGAATAATATTCAATCATTATTGTTAATTCAAATTTTAAAAAAAATTATAATAATTTCTATATAAGGAAATATAACAAAATAAATACTTATTTTTTTTTATATTCAAATAAAATTAAACATTTATCGTTCACTGAAATAATTGCTATCGAACTTGATTATAAATTCAGCCTTGTGTCAAATTCATTAGAACTTTTCCTCAACTTTGTTGAATGATGTGTCAACTTCGTCGAATCTTCATTGCCTTTGACGAAAATTTTCAATCATCGGGTTGACCCACCGGTTACCACCCTCCCAACACACGTGGGTACTCTTCTTCCCCAAGGTACCCCAAGCTGCAAAAGAGTTGTATAGATACCAAAACTTCTAGAAAAAGATTGATGTTCAAAATCACAACATTTAGAGGTTCCCACCTCAAGAAACACATCAATAGATCCAAAATCTCAATAAAAATTCTCAAGATCAATTGTCATTACGAAAACCATCCAACAATAAGGTGTAATAAGTCCATTGTCTTTTCCCAAGACCTTTCTTTTATAGATTTCCAAGTGCACATGAAATTACCAATTAAAAATCTAAAATAAAACATTTCCCTCACCCTCTTTTCTTGACTTCCTAAAATTACTCCCGGATGTTTCTTAGATTTTCTTTAAGATTCCTCATATTTTCTTGACTATTAGCTTTTCTCCTAGATGTTTCCTAGCTTTTCTTGACTCTCATATTTTCTCATAATGTTTCTTAGCTTTTCTTGACTCTTTCATTTTCTCCTAGATGTTTCTAAGATTTTCTTGACTCTTATATTTTCTCCTTCCTAGATTTTCCCAATGATTAATAGTTCTCATGAAATGAAATTTCCCTATTAATTAACTCATTTAAATAAAAACATGTAAAAAATGAATGTTTTTATACATGTGGCCAAAAGGAATATGGGCCTCGAGTAGTCTAGTTAATATGTCAACTTTCTGGGACCACAACTTCCACATACAAACTCTATTTGGGGCACACAATATATTGTTTGAAAGATATCGATGAGAGGAAAAAATTCTCTCAAGGATTAGGAATTCCATGGAAACCCTAATCCATCGTAGGGCCACTTTTTTTTTTAGGGCCTCAAAAGCATATCAAAATCTTGGGACCTAAAAAATGGAGAAAATTGGCAAAATGGGAAATTGTTGTGAGTTAGTGGAAGAGGTGGGTGGATGATGATATCCACTTGGATAAATCACCCCCCCTTGGGAAGAAATGGTCCCCATTGCATTAAGTGCCTCCATCAAATGGGGGAAATTTTACTAAATTAAATTTTTGTGAGCCACTTGCCTTGGTTAAGAAGTTGTCTTGCTTTAACAACCTGGTAGAGTTGTATGTTTTGTTGGTGGTTTCCCTTAAGCTTGGTGTCCATGATTCAGTCCACAATAAACTGCTCAATGTAGTCAGGGTATATTTCTGTAGAGGATAAATTCCTATCCACCTCTTAGGTGTCCAATAGAGGTGGAAAATATGGTCAAAGAAACTCCACATTAAACATTAGGTGCAAGCCAAGGAAAGGGTGAATACTGAATTCAAAATAATTCTCACCCATAGCCTCCAAGATGGTGTCCAATAGAGGTGGAAAATATGGTAAAAGAAACTTCACATTAAACATTATGTGCAAGCCAAGGAAAGGGTGAATACTGAATTCAAAATAATTCTCACCCATAGCCTCCGAGATGGTGTAAGGACCATATCTAAGTGGTATAAGATTTTTTTGGGGGCCTATGAGGTTCTCTTTATACAAATGCAGCCACACCTTATCACCAACCTAAAACTTGTGTAAAACATAATGTTGGTTATGTCGCTACTTGTACTTAGCTACTTGTACTTAGCATTGGATTTCATCCAAATATAATAAACCTATTGTTTGATTTTATGGATCTATTAAACATATTTCATTTCAATATCTACCTTAGTCTAATCATGGGAGGAGTCTTACTATGTATATGCAATGAGAAAATATATATCAATATGCAATGAGAAAATATACATCAATAGGGGCCAATTGCTAAAAACTAAAGCACACCTAAAAAGGGTTGTCGTCAATCAAGTTGTGGAGGGATCTATGGAAGCTATGTTGAACATATGGAAGGTTCTCATCTCGTGTACATGCATTATTGGAGTTGTACATGCGAAGGATATGCACAATCATCCTGTTGACCACCTATTTTTTCCCATCAACTTGTGGTAGCCCAAAATGTACCCAAACACACTCAAAGAAGAGCTTAGCAATGGATTCTACTATGATACTATTCTTGCACAGTGCCAAAATGGACTTCTTAGAGAATTTATCAACTAATAACAAAGAAAAAATCACTACCATTCTTGGTGGAGGGAAAACTTGACAGGTAATCCATGGAAAATGACTCCTACGAATTATATGGGGCAGGTGGAGGAGTGTATAGACCTTGTTTATTAATGCTAGGTTTGGCAATCGAACAAGAATTGCATGATCTGATATACCTATTGACATCTTGTCAGAGTTTTGGCCAATAGAAATACTTTTTAAGTATGGTTATTGTCTTCTCCAAACTAAAGTTCCCTGCCACTCGACTGTAATGTTCCTCCAAAATTAGTTTTTCACACTCACTTGAAGGAACACAAAATTTCGCAGATATCACAAAAGTGCATCCTAGAGGTGAAAGTTTGAAACTTGTTTACCTACACCCATTTCCTAATATGTAACAAAACAATTAGGGTCACTTCCATAAAATTAAGGCCACCCAAAGTTATCGTTACTACAATATTTAAGAACTATAATTAGTTCCATAATATGGGATTGATTGAGGCAATATGCAACTTTTACACACCAAAATGTCATACTTAAGTGTCACACCTTTTCACACATAAGTGTTGTAAGTGTCGCTAAGTGTCACAACACTTTGACACCATGAAAGAGAATTTGTCATAATCCCTAGACACATTAGGAGAGAAATTTATCATATGAACGTCAAAATACTATTTGCACATGTATTATTCATGTTTATTAAAAAAATGAAATTAATTTAGTGTGAGAATCCACCTCACATATAGTTTCCTAATCTCAAGGAGAAGTTGAGAATCTCATGGATGCTTGAAATATTTTCTCAAACCAATATCCTAATTTGATGGATCTCGAGAGATATTTCCTCCTTAAAATACTTGAGAGATATTTTCTCCCTAAAATCCTTGAGCGATATTTTCTCCCTAAAAATCTCGGAGATCCCAATTTAGTGGATCTAGTGAGTTATGTTCTCCATGGTGGGTAAGCCTCCAAATCCTATATAATGAGGGCATTCCAAGGTGAGAGGGGGGAATGAATCCATTGAATAATCATCGTTTTGATCTCAAGACATTCATGTAAAGGATAGACTGGAGAAGCCTTGAGGAATATCTGCACCACATCATGGATGCAAGCCTTTCTTGTTTCTCTTAATAATAATAGCTTCGCCTATTCACATACTTCCGTCTCTTTTAAAGTTTACATATGAATATCATGCTTGTTTCATGTAGTTAGATTTGCTTTTATCTAACCTTGTACAAGTAGTATAAGAGGAAGATCCTTTTGTTTAAGTGCAGGGAGATCATGATCGAGCTAGGACTGGATCCAACACTGGAGAAACAAGGAGCAACGAGGAAAACCTACGAAAAAGGTGCACTCTCTCTTCCTTCCTCTCTTATTGTTTTCATGTGTGAATAGACATGAGTAAGGTATGTTAGTGTCCACTTGATCTATTTTTTCTTAGCTGAAGAAAACCCAGCTAAGGGGAGCTTAACATGTCCACATGGTAATATTTCTCACAACAACAACATAGTTTGTGATCCAAGAGGATCTAGGCATACTCAAAGAGGTCTAGAAATATCTAAAACATCCATAGAGGTCCAAAATGGTTTAGTAATGCTCAAAATTCAATCATTCAAAATTCTTTTGAAAATTCCATCAGTGCATAGATCTCAGCGATATCCTTCCAACGTCACAAATTTCGCCTCAAACAGAGTTCATATGCAAAAGTTATGAGCAGTCAAAGTTTCAGTCAAACTAGGTTAAAGGTAAAAATACACATGGGAAAATAGAGTGACACATGTCACCACTACAAGGGTGACACATGGAACATGATTGTTGGCAGCTGAATGGGAAAGGTACAATCCAAGTAGTCCAATTACATGTTGACAAGTGGTGCACAAGTGGTTCAATTACAGGTCGACATGTGGCATGGATAAGCTAATGAGAGGCCACCATGTGGTGACCTCCCATTGGCCTATATTGGCATGGTTCATTATTTGTTTTTGGATTTTACGAGGGTCAAACCCACGACCTCCCAAAGCCTTAAATAAACCTCCATTTCAAATATGCCACAAACATGAGTCTTACCCTATTACGATGTCAATTGTATTTGAGTTATATTGAAGGTTCAATTGGCAGTCAAAAGGGGTTGAGGGCCTAAGCCTTCAACCCACATTTTTATTAGCATATAGTGTAACCATGTCCACAATCCATGTGAGGAGCTGACATATATATATATATATATATAAGTTAAAAAGGGCATAAAACTATATGCCATATAATTACACCAACCACCAAAAATATTGCATGGAAACCGACGGTCGGTGGGGCTCGAACCCCCAAACTACCTAATATAGTACCAATTATTTAACCAATCCACCTATGGTGTAGGTTTGGTTATGCAACCAACCAAAGTGTATTAATTACTTGTGTTAGCGCTAGAAGTCAACTCAAGACTGCTATTGAGTCAATCCTAGCACATCTTTTTTCAAAATGTTTTAAAGAAAATAGTTTTAGAGAGGTGGAAGGATCACACTCTTAATATCAAAGTATCTTGATGGATGAACTATTAGAAACACTTCCCTATGTGCAACAGATCAGGTAAACAAAACATTAGTTGGAGTAAATAGAGTATAAAATATGATTAAGGAGAATTAATGAAACAAAAATGAAAACCATCAAAGAGCATATGTATTTAATATACTTGACCAGTAGAAGAATAAACCTACACACATAAATACTTTTTGAACAATATTTAAAAGACTCAAACACACATGTGGCAAAGATTGCACTATAAAAAATAGAGAAACCTTTTTAGCACATACATATAGTCATATGAGCATATAACAATAAAGATATATTCAAGATGAGTAAATAGAAGTGATAAACAAAGACGAGAGATGCACACCAACCATCGACTTTATTAACAGTTGAAATATTTACATAGGTAGGATGGATCAAAATAGTCTTATAATAAGAACCTTTAAGCCAAAACAGGGATCCAACCCATTATTTTTCTACTTCATCCAATATATAATGTTTTACATTGGTTACATGTGTTTATGGTCAACCTAATAGTGAGGGACACATCAAAACTAATCCCTACAAGTGCTTAGGGAAAATTTCTGCCTCTATCTACTAATATACAAAACAATAAACATTTATACAAAAATGATCTTATAATTAAGGAAACAACCTTGCATAGAAAATCTCCTTGGTTGACTTGCTTTCCACCTAGATGATTACACTACATCTTCCTCTTTATCCTTCCAAGATTTTCCTGATATTCAATGATCCGCTCGAATCATGACTTTGAAAACTCAGCAATGCTAATTGATCTGTAGAATAATCGTATCCCAAGACAGACTGTAGATCCACAAAAAGGGTATCTAACTCCATATAATGGTCCATAAAGTATTTTCCTTGTTTACAACCTTTATCCCTTATAAAAATATGAATCCATGTCATATATGATGCAAAATCGGTTGCTACAGGTGTTCCTGTAGCACCAATATTTACTTGTGTATGAGACTGTGGGAACTTCTTGTAGCACCATATAAAAAACCCGTTTGATCATTTGTAACACCTTTCCTTGCCTAGGTTAGAGCCAAAACATAAAAAAAAAGAGGAATGATCTCTTAAATACAAGGAAACAAAAAGGTTCTTCCATCATCAAAATTCTTTCAGTCAAAATTTAGGGTTTTCATTGAAGGTGAAATTCTTTTACCTGGAATTCTCCTTGAAAACATGATGTAGTTGCTTTTGCCAACAAATCCAAACTATTCCTTCTTGTCTTCTTGGTTTGAGAATGATTTTGTATTCTTTTGGGATTATACCCTTCAGATCTGATCATAGGGTTTGGTCCTCTCTTATTCTTTTTACTCTGTTTTCTTACAGAAGCTATATTTTTTCCTATAGGAGTCTTTGCATTTGCTGCCAAACCTCCCTTTTTATACTTATTCCTCTCAAGCTTGGTTACATGATTTTTATTTCTTGTTGATGGCTCCTCTTTTGGGTTTGTATATTCTTCATCAATAATAATAACCTTATCTTTAATGGCAGGGTTATACATTTCTTTGGATTTCAACTTGAATTTATTTCGAGGCCTGGTGCACCTTTTTCTCATCAAAATTTTGTATTAGAAGCATCGCCTTCAGAGGAGCTTAAGATAAGATGAATGGTCTTTGGGGAATGATCTTTAGGCTGTACAGGATCTATAAATTCTTCTTTTGTCTCAGGTTCTTGATTTTCCTTTAATACCCTAGGTTTTACCAACCTTTTGTTCCTTCTAGAATAAGTCTTTTGGGCATATGGAAACATATGCTTACCTCCACCTAGGATATGAGAAGACCCTTTATCATATTGTAATATGGTTGGAGTAGCTTCAACTGGTTCGTCTAAAATATTTAAACATGCTTTTCGTTTACCATTCCTTGGAATGACTAGTTGAATTGCCTTGGGTGAAGCTTCTTGATTAGGTTCAACAATTTTATCATGCAAATGTGTGGCAGGAGGATGTACTTCTTCCTCAAACCCTGAATGGATCAATAATTGATCCTCTATCCTCTGTAATTTTCCCATCTCATCTTTAATAAGTATCTTAATCAATCCTTGATGATAAATTGCATGAGAAGGGGTCTTAGGGTTTTCTTGAAATTTCATAGCCACCTTATTTAGATCTCTTAAGAAGTAATATGGTAGACTCATCCTTTTGAATCATGAAAAATGAATAAGGAAACAAAGATGAAACAAAAACACAATGGAATAGCTCCCTTCACATGTGATGTATTGTTTAAGCATAAGGAAGGCCTCCATCCATTCATCAACAATCCAATCCCTAGGAATACCCTTGGCCTAATTGGGATCTCAATGTTCAGGTTTCAAGAACTGGTTTACATCCTCTCCTATTATCAAATTTTTTTTGAACCACTTTTTGCTATCAGTAAGGAGGTTACAAGGTATTTCTATGGACTTTGTTGTTCCTGAGATTGATTCTAAGGCTCAAAGAATAATGTCAGACATCAAAGGTTTTTAATGAAATGTTTTTATGAGTGCTTTTTTCTACCTTCAGTTTTATGAGAAATAATCTTTGAAGGAAATTAATAATAAGACAATACAGAGGTTGTATATCGTTATCTGAGTCACAATTATAATGTCAAATGATGTAGAAATATTTACAAAATTGTTAAAAAAATTTAGGTATCAATTACAAATAAGTCTCACCTTGTTCGCAGTAGGGGAAAAGTAGAAGATGCACCCTTGAACAGGATATAAAAATGCAATAATTCACACAGATCATAGGTCTTGTTTTACTCACAATAATAATAGAGGAAAAATTGTTTACTGAATGAACTCCTGATATAATATGATCACAATAGATGTAGTACTAAATTTCAATCAATCACTCTTCAAGAATTACAGAAAGAAATTCAGAGAAATGGAAACACAGAGGGAACACATAACTCAAATTGAACGAAACTTATAATATTTGTCTGCACTTGTATTAATACTCAAAAAGAGTTTATCTTTTACATTCGGCAAGAAACATCCTACATTGGGCTAGAAGCCACCTTGGATAGATCTAAAATCTATCTATTTATAAGAAAATTGTCTCAATTTTAAACCCTTGGACTTCCCACAATATCTTCCTAAAATTAGAATACCATCCGAATGAAATAAAAACATGCAGATATTGTTGAGTTTTGATTTGATGTGCTGGTGCTTCATCTGTCTCTTCATTTGCTCGTAGATGCATTCGTTTTTCTTTGTTCTTTGAATTGGGTACACATGTCCATTAAGGTCACCAAAATCATTGGCTTACTGTCTTTGCCATCTAACCCTTCAGATGCATTTATTAGGATAAATAATTGCAGTTGAAGATATGGGGGTGGTAATTAGACAGGTAGCTCGGTGGGATTCCTAACAGTTATGGGGAAGAGTAACCATTCACGAATAGGATGACATGGGTACAATTATCCAATAAGGAGGTGGGATGAGTGGATGCGAGAATGTGGGTGGTGAGGTGGATGATATTGGGAGTGTGGAGGGTGTGACATGATAGATGGTGAAAGGTGGAGTGGGTGGAGGATAGGTGTTGAGTCAGGATTCTAACGATGTATTTTGTGTGGGTGCGAGGAAGTGGTTTTGAAGTAACCTGCCTTTCAAACCCGCAATTCACCTGGTGATGCCATAGACCCCCAAGAGAAAACCACGATTTAAATTGTGGGATCGTCCTTCGAAATTAAACCCCACGCAACTTCACCCCCCACAATCATTCTCGACCGCTGATCTCCATGGGTCATTAAAACATGTATGTTGATCTCGCAAAGTGAGATAATCACCCAAAGGTTAAGCCGAGGTCACAGCTCTTGGTCACATTTAGAGAAGACAAAGTGAACTTCATGCAATTCCTGTCCGTCGATCCAAGCAAGGGACATGTGTCAGACGATACTTGTATTCGGTGATCTCGTGTTCTAGGAGGAAGAAAKCAGTGTTGAGTAAAGAAATCMTAAAGGCTCGAAGCCCAAATTTCATCTGGACCRTTGATTGAAGTGGACACGTGTCATAAAATCTGACACTCCAGAAGGTTTKTRGTKTTATGCATTTTAGAACGCCTGAAGCCCAGAGTCCCGAAGTAAATCTCAACCATCTAAATCAAAAGGACATGTGGCTCCAGATCTTTCACTTTGAGGAGTTAGYACTTCGGGGATTTGTACTGTTGTGCATCTCAGAATGCTTGAAGTTCGGATTCCTGAAGTAAATCTCAGCCATMCAAATCAAAAGGACACACGATGCTAGATCTCTCACTTTGTGGAATTATCACTTCAGGGGTTTGTGTTGTTGTGCATCTTGGAATGCCCRAAGCCTAGAGTCCCGAAGTAAATCTCAATCATCCAAATCAAAAGGACATGTGATGCCAGATGTTTCACTTTGGGGGTTTGTGATGTTCATCTTGGAACGCCTGAAGCCCAGAGTTCCTAAGTAAATCTCAGTCGTCCAAATCAAAAGGACACTTGGCGCCAGATCTCTCACTTCGAAGACTTGGCACTCTGAAAGGTTTGCAATGTTAAGCATCTCAGAACCCCTAAAGCTCAGAGTTCCAAAGTAAATGCTAGCTGTCCAAATCAAAAGGGCACGAGATGCCAGATCTCTCACTTTGGGGATTCAACATTCTGGAGGATTGCGCTCTACACATTATTTCTCCCATTTCTATCTATTTAATCCTTCCGTGCCATATTTTGTCCCTTTCTTAGTTTATCAAGCTTCCAAGATGTTTTAGCGTTCTACTAGATTGTGAAATCTAGTCTATCGAGATTCCTTGCAACTTTTCGTGGCGCCATAATCCTTAAGGAAATAATATTATCCTGCCTATGACAAGAGAATTATGTAATCTCTTCACTGAATGAAAAAATGTTAATTGTAAATAGTAAAATGATTTTGAAATTCAAAGAGCTTTATAAAATCTATTGTTCTTTGTATAGATCTGTTTACAGAGAGATTATTAAAAAGTCTGATGGAATTTATCACCTGGAAAATCACAATAATTATTCAAATCGTTAACTTTAGCCAATCATAAATGTCATTAACAATTCGATGGTTCGAGGTTCAGATTTTTTGAATGTAAGAGGGAAGAAATCTCCCAAAGGTTGCATTCACAAAGAAGTTAATCTCTTATTAATCACTTTTATGTTTCAATTAATCATGTTTTAAAACTTGATTTAGACTTAAGTACTTCGACAGTTCAACGTTCAGGAGTTTTGGATGTAGCATGATAGAGATCCTCCGAAGGAAGAATTCCTAGAATAATTCTCTAATTTTTTTTTCTTTTTTGTGTAAATTTTTTATTTCTAAGAAGCAAAATCTAAAGTTCAAAAGCTCAAATTTATACTTGTTCCAACATAGGCTCCATCTGGGGATTGTGGATCCTTGTGAGGCACCAAATAACAATAGAACAAGTTCTTTTATTGGGTAAATGGAGTCATTATTTCTTTTGAAAAATATTTTCCAGTTTTATTTAAGAATTAATCATTTATAGGAAAATGAAACGAACCAAGTCCAAAAATCTTCAAAACATACTTAATGATTGATCTCAAGTTAGGCTATTAGAAATTCCTTTTTCTTAAAATTGATTTCAGAATTGTTTAATATAATCAAAATAATTTTAACTAAAATATCATCTTCAACCGACTTTGTTCGCTTCAAGGTTAAGCATATGTAACATATTTATTTAGGGAATCCCCAGTTGGTTCAGGATGTAAATATATATATATATATATATATATATATATATATATGACAACCTTACAGATATCATAGATATTGCTTCACTTCCAGCGAGCCTGTTCAGTACCTTGATGAAGTTATCTACTTCTCCCATTGAATTTCCTTTCACCACTTCAATTAACAAAACTGCGTTTTGCTGAGATGAGGGAAATCAATATATGGATTTCCTTTCATCATCTCTTTTGGGAAATATGGGGGCAATCAAATTATGAATTTCCTTGAAGTGGGGTCAATCAATTTGTATGTAACATACAAGGGATGATATCTGTTTAAAATCTTTAGAATGAAAAGAAGGTCTGTCCACAGTTTTAAGAATACTCTGAAACTAACTTTCTTCCAATTTTCAATACACCTTCACCTACAGGATATTTTTTGGGGGAATTTTTATTTTTTTAGGGGTCAAACTTGAGTGAAAAAAGTCAGTTTAAAGTCTGATAGCAGAGCTAAAATGATCAGGATTATCCTAGACATCATTTTTCAATTAAAATCAAAGGAACATAAAGATTTTCGCCTAATCTTATTTTGAAAATATGTTTTTGATTTTCCAGAGTCAGGGTAAGTCTCTTTATTTCTATGAAGACTAAAGAAGGAGAAAGGAAAAAGAAAATATGAAATGGATAAAAATCTGGGGATAAGTAAAATGACCAAATCAAAGATTCATAGGATCTGAAACAAAATATCCTAATCCCACACCAGTTTGTGAGTTCAGACTTCTTTCGAGTTTATTTATTGTTATTTTTATTTTTTATACCAGAGATGGATTTAGAATTTATGAGCATGACACTTCAAGTTATATTTTTCTACATCTCCAATTATCATGAGAGAAACTTCCTTTGCATTTATTTCAATCAATTTTATTTGGACTATAAAGAAGAATAGGAACTCATACCTTATTTTTGTTTTGAATTTTCAACAAGGAATATTATTTATTTATCACCTTCTTTTAGAGAAATCAAAAAGATGAAAAGTCGAGTGTCGAGTTTTTCTCGAGCCTCATCTCTTGTTCAACAAGATCTATTATGAAAAGCACCAAGAATAGTAGACCACATTCCTTCATCCTTCTGCAACCTGGAATTAACCTTGTTAAACTCTAAACTCCGTCATTGGGCTATGGATTCATAATGCCTAAAAACTGAACCATATTGGATTCCAAACTGAGAACTGAACTACTGAACTGAAATCAAACGTTGAACTAGAATGCTGAAATGAAATGTTGATTTGGACAACTTATTTATATACATTGGCCCTACACTAATCAGGTGAAATTCCATTGATCAAGTAATATGGAATTTCCAATGGAGCCATGCAAATAGTGGATTTCTTAACATACCTTGCTTCCTACTAAATGAAGGAATGAAAAAATAATAATTTTTTTGCAACAAAGAATGGATAGGTAGCTTGCGCTTAGTGTTGAAGTTTGGTTGCACAAAAAATGATGCAACATTTTGGACTTCTTGAAGAATATACTCCAACCAAACAACCACTGGATCATGAAAAGATAAATAATTTTTAGAGTCAACCGATACCTATTCCTACTGGCCAAGATGCATGAAATGCCTTTTCATACTTCCTCCACTACTGATGTTTTCTTTTTCTAGCTCAAGAATGTCATATTTGGGATCATTAGCTTGTTTCTCAATAGTTGCTAAATAATAAGAAGAGATCAAATGCTCCATTATCCCCTCCTTATCTCCTTCATCGCCTCTCCAAGAATCTTCTTCATCACTATCATACATAGGCTGATTGCTTTTATAACGCAACTGATAATTTTCCTGCTGAAGTGAACTCTCTGAAGAAAAATAAATAATTTGTTGCTCATAAACTTCAAGATCGCATTCATCATAGTTATCAAACAAAGGAGAACTATTGTATGGTTCCATGCATGTGGGGAAAGAAATATTCTCTTCTGCATTGTCTAGATACTCATCATAAACAAATTGATTATATAAAATTTCTGAACTTTGACTTTCAAAAAATTCCATTTCTTGATGATCTAGTAATCATGACTGAATAATAGCAGCTTGATCAAAATAATAATTTAGAACAGTAGTTTGATCATGACAATAATTACTATGAACATTTGGTATATTGACAAACACACTTAGAGTATCATTTCCATTGTCAATATCATTACTAAAATCATCTTTTCCAAGAGTTGATTTCTTATGGTCTTCAATAAGCCATTAGCCTTCGCAAGGATCTAGATCAACAGAACATTCCTCATCCTATCTTTGATCTGCCTGAAATAATGGAGGTTCTACAAATATTTCTTCATTTTTACTTGCAATCATGTCGTCTTTGTTCTTACTATTGCAAGAAAATTCTTCTTGATTTACTTCAAAGTCTTCTTCATATAAATCTACCTGATCCATTTGAAGGAGATATTGTTTTATGAAATCTAAATTGCAATAGTATTCAAAAATAAGATCAACTGGATAGATCCTACTGCAATGATTATTAGAAGTTGTGTGAAATTCTTTTAACGATGAGATGTTGGAAGGAGGAAGATAATTGTACCAATGATGAGCATCTCCTCCCAGAATAAACATGAACAACTTCATGAGGAAGTCTTCATGATGGATATCTAGTTAGTGCATGAGCTTATGAAATTCAAACAAATGATATGCAGGATTATCATCTTTATCCTCTCTAAAACTAGGAATATTATCTCCCCATTCTTTAATATCAAGAAAAATATTTGGAAAACCAAAAACATTTGTAAAGTCCAAAGGAGAAAACCTCACAACAATTCGAGCAAGGAAAGAACCTGACATTTTGAAAACAGTGGAGCCTTTGAGCCAAGGAGTCTCCAGGTGAATGATCAGATCCAGTTGAATTCCTATCCCTTGTTCACCATCAAGGAATATATCTAAACTTTGTCATACCCCGGGGAATATATAGACCTTCAAAACTGTCCCCGGCAATGGCTCCAAAAATATGTTGTTCCTAAGATTGATTCTAAGGCTCAAAGAATAATGTTAGACATCAAAGGTTTTAAATGGAATGTTTTTATAAGTGCTTTTTTCTACCTTCAGTTTTCTGAGAAATAATCTTTGAAGAAAATTAATAATAAGACAATATAGAGGTTGTATCTCATTTTACATGATATAAAAATGCAGTAATTTACACAGATCATAGGTCTTGTTTTACTCACAGTAATAACAGAGGAAAAGATGTTTACTGAATGAACTCCTGGTATAATATGATCATAGTATATGTAGTACTAGATTGCAATCAATTACTCTTCAAGAATTACAGAAAGAAATTCAGAGAAATGGAAGCACAGAGGGAACACATAACTGAAATTGAAAGAAACTTATAATATCTGTCTGCACTTGTATTAATACTCAAAAAGAGTTTTTCTTTTACATTCAGCAAGAAGAAACCTACATTGGGCCATAAGCTGCCTTGGATAGATCTAAAATCTATCTATTTATACAAAAATTGTCTCAACTGAAAACCCTTGGACTCCCCACAATATCTACCTAAAAATAGAATACCATCCGAATGAAATAACAACATGAAAATATTGTTGATTTTTTATTTGATGTCCTGGTGCTTCATCTGTCTCTTCATTTTCTTGCAGATGCATTAATTTTCCTTTGTTCTTTGAACTGGGTACACATGTCCATTAAGGTCACCACAATAATTGGCTTACTGTCTTTGCCATCTGATTTCGTTTCCATCTATCCCTTCAGATGCATTTACTGGGATAAAGAATTGCAGTTGAAGATATGGAGGTGGTAATTGGACATGTAGCTCGATGTTGGTTCATTATGGGATGGAGAACAATTATGGGGAAAAGTAACCATTCATGGACATGATGACATGGGGACAAGTATCGAATAAGGAGGTGGGATGAGTGGATGCGAGAATGTGGGTGGTGAGGTGGATGATATCGGGAGCGTGGAGGGTGTGACAGGCTGGAGGGTGAAAGGTGGAGTGGGTGGAGGACGAGTGTTGAGTCAGGATTCTAACGGTCTATTTTTCGAGGGTGTGAGGAAGTGGTTTTGAGGTAACCCACCTTTCACCTTGCAATGTACTTGGTGATGCCACACACCCCCGAGAAAAAACCACGGTTTAAATTGCGGGACCTCCCTTCGAAATTAAACCCCGCGCAACTTTGCCCCTCGCAATCGTTCTCGACCGCTGATCTCCATAGGCCATTCAAACACGTCTTTCAATCTCTCAAAGTAATATAAGAGACCAAAGGTTAATCCGAGGTCACAACTCTCGGTCACATGTAGAGAAGATAGAGTGAACTTCATGCAATCCATGTTCATTGATACAAGCAAGGGACACATGTCAGACAATCTTTGTATTCGGTGATCTTGTATTCCGAGAGGAAGCAAGAAGTGTTGAGTAAAGAAATATTGAAGGCCCGAAGCCTGAAGTTCATCTGGATCGTTCATCGAAGTGGACACATGTCAGAAAATATGACAATCCGGAAGGTTTGTGGTGTTATGCATTTCAGAACGCCCGAAGCCCGAAGTCCCGAAGTAAATCTCAGCCATCTAAATCAAAAGGAAACGTGGCGTTAGATCTCTCATTTCAGAGACTTAACACTTCAGGGATTTGTACTATTGTGCATCTTGGAACACATGAACCCCGGAGTCCCAAATTAAATCTCAGTCGTCCAAACCAAAAGGACACGCAGTGCTAGATCTCTCACTTCAGGGACTTAGCACTTCGGGGGTTTGTGTTGTTGTACATCTAGAAATGCCCGAAGCCTGGAGTCCTGAAGTAAATATTATTCATCCAAATCAAAAGGACACACGCCGCCAGATCTTTCACTTCGGGGGATTGTGTTGTTGTGCATCTTAGAACGTACGAAGCCCAAAATTCCAAAGTAAATCTTAGTCATCCAAATCAAAAGGACATGTGGCGCTAGATCTCTCATTTCAGAGACTTGGCACTCCGAAAGTTTTGCGATGTTAAGCATGTCGGGATGCCCGAAGCCCATAGTTATGAAGTAAATCCCAGACGTCCAAATCAAAAGGGCACGCAACGCCAAATCTCTCACTTTGTGGATTCAACATTCCAAAGGATTGTGCTCTGCACATTCTTTCTCCCATTTTCGTCTATTTAACCCTTCCTTGACATATTTGGTCCCTTTCTCCAACAGACTCTTCTGTAACCTGCATAACCAGGGTTGCAATTCAGGCCCTCTATCCATTAAAAATTGCAGCAAACACCTAGGCTGCAACATAGTGATAACTATATAACTTGGTGCAGTACAAATACACACCAACTCGATCAAAGATGAGTTTATTGTCTTCATATGCGTCCATAATATCAGACCCTTCAGGTTATTTTCTTTTCATGTGTCCACCTTTACCCATATTAACTGTCATGACTAGAATGCTAGATTCTTCACTGCAGAAAAGGGATATGCTTACTGTGTTGAGAAGGATAGGGGATTTTCTAGCTCTATGGATGAAAATTCAAATTTGACCAACTTTGCAGTTTGAATTTAGAGTAACGAAAAATGAACCATATTTAAAAGAACTGTCTTTTGAATAAACCTCATACGCGTCACATCTTGGATAAGAGACACGTACAAGTGAAAAGAAACCCACCTCCATGTGTTGTTACTGGAGATTGGGTACTTGATAACTACCTTGAATATTTCATTCAGCCAGGTAGGACGATCCACTTCCTCAAATTCATTCCAACCATCTGCGTGATGATGAAAACAGGGACAAGTGGAAGTTCCTGTAGCGCCCTGCATAAACTTGTCCTTTGGCATATTTGAAAATAAAACGACTTGAAATTAATTTTCTAACTTAGTAATGATAAAACAATAACTATGACATGACATATGACCCTTGATGAAAGGATTTGACACATTAAATGATGTCATATGACAGTTTTACAAACATATGCATAATTAATCCTATCCCCCTTAATAAGACTAAGTACCCACCATTTTTCTCAACATAAAACAAATGTGATCCTCTCAATAAGCTTTTTCCCCCTTAATCAAACTAGTGATTAGGATTTATATCTTACATAAATTTTTTGAAATGGAGAAATGGAGAGATGAGAGATGAGACTTAGTAGAAAAAAATAGGTGATAACAATGGCTCCATGGGGGATGTATTTCTCCCCATGGAACTCCAAGAAATTTGAGTAGACATGTGCCTTCTGTTCCTTCAATCTATTTTCTATGTTATTCTTTAGGGTGTAACTATTTCAACTCCTAAAATTTGATGAAACGTTATTCAAAACATAACAAACGGAAAAATCAAAACTAATATTGGAAACCAAAAAGGATAAGTGCAGTATTGATCCATTGGGATATGGAGTCCTTATTGTCTAACTACCACACAACATAGATATGTAAAATGAAATTTGAGCCACTAATGGCTTTAGTAAAATAATTTCTTTAGAAAACACTCATTTACGGGGCCACCAAAAACCTCCTCACCTTCCAAATTATGTAACAGGAAAGTTTTTTTTTTTCAAGACCTTCTCCACACTGAATGGACCTTACCATAGGCTATCAAACGTCCCATGATGTTATTCTATGCGAACATCCCATTTCATAAATAAAACCCCGCATAGAAACTTCTCTATTTTTTCTTTTTTGTCAAAAGTATCTTTAACCTTCCGTTGATGTTGATGTGCCTTCTCAAGAAGTTTCTCTCTTGCTTGCTGCAATTCTACAATCTGGAAAATTCTTCTGAGAGAAAAATTAGGTTCATGTTCAATTTCCTGTGGAAATTTTACAATTGGAAAAGAAAGTTGTATTAGAAAGACTGCTTCCATTCCATATACTAACTGAAATAGTGAGGTTCCAATTTCTCTCTTTGTGCTAACACAATCAGCCCACAAAGCATATTTCAACTTTGAATCCCAAGCTCTCTTATTATCTTCTAGAAGTTTCTTAATGATCTTGACCATGATTTTATTGGATGATTCAGCTAGGCCATTACCTTGTGGGTAATAAGCGATAGAATTCCTAATATTGATGCCATAGTCCTCATAGAATTTTACCATGTTAGTGGATTTTAAAGTTGCAACATTATCTGTGATTATCACTTTTGGAAAACCAAACCTAGATAAAATATTCTCTTCAAGAAAACTTATGATTACCTTATCAGTTTCCCTCCTTATAGGTATAGCCTCAATCCACTTCATGAAGTAATATGTAGTTGTCATAATCCATATTTTATGGCCACTATATGGAGGGTGAATCTCACCTATGAAATCCAAATCCCACTGGTGGAAATGTGCATACACTTTTACAGGATTGAGAGGTAAGGATTAAGCTTCTGTTTACCAGCAAACCTTTGGCATTTTTCACATTCTCTAACCTTTGTACATACATCATAAAATAGTCTAGACCAATAATACCCAACCCTAAGAATCTTATATGCAACTTTCTTCCATAAGTGATGTCCCCCACACACTCCATGAAATTATGACATGACTCTCTATGCTTCTTATTCATCACTACACCTCAGTAAAAGTATAGAAGGGTCCCTCCAAAACAAAGTCTGATTATTCACACAATACCTAACAACTTTCAGTTTCAGGGATCTTACTTTATATTTATCCATTCCTGTAGGAGCTTGGAAATTCTACAGAAAATAAAGGATATCTCTGTACCATTCTTATTCAACAATCTTTTGACTAACTTGAAAACTGTTGGTTTGAGTTTGTAAATTTCTTGAATTATTATAGATGTATTCAAATCCCAGAGATCTACAAATGGAATTATCTAACAACTTAGCTAACCCCTACCCTTTGACTAGCTTGGTAGGCTTGATCTCCATGTCATATTCAAGAAACTTAGCTATCCATTTACTTCTCTTTCCATCACTTTCTGGTTGAGTCAAGATATCTTTAATAACACTTGATGGTACATAAGCAATGACTTTGGAATGTAACACATAAACTCTAAAATACTTCAGTGCTTTGACCAAAGAAAATTCCTGCTTCTCAATGATATCGTACTTTAACTCAACATCCCGAAGTGCCCTGCTAAAAAAGGCAATGGGTTGTTCAAAGCCTTCAAAATTTCTTTGTAGAAGGAAAACTGCTAAAGTATCTTGAAATGCAAAAGAAAAAATCAAAAACTCTTTTTCAAAATATGGGCTAATCAAAATTGGGGCATCTGAAATAACTTGCTTTATAGACTGGAACAAATCTTTAGCTTTATCTCTCCATTTGATCTCACTTCCTTTCTTCAACATGCTAGTTATGTGTTTGACCAATTCAAGAAAGTTGGGAATAAACCTTCTGAGAAATCTTATCTTCCCAAGGAAAGACTGGATTTCCTTCTTAGTTCCAGTGACATAGACCCCCAACCCGTAGGTCGAGATCCGCTCACAAGATCATTCAAATATCCCTCTCTGAGCCGAAGTGTCTCATTTGGATTCCTATTAGAACCTCCAACAACTTCGATCCATAGGTCCTTATGAATTGAGCCTACGTGGACAAACAAAAGGTGCCAACTCAAATCCCCTTGAGCCAAAATAATTTCATGCCCTTTTCTGAATTCAGGACTTTGGGGTTCGCGACTTCGCGATACCTGTTGTCAAGTTTCCCACCTTACAACTTCTGAAACCTGATATGACAAATCCCTGAAACATCACCACGTCCTCCTCTTGCACGCCTTATCGTGTTTCACGATTTCAGGAATCCTGGAACAAAGAATCCCTTACTTCTCGTCTTCCTGAATGCCGAAATGTTGAAATTTGATTGGTCAACCCAAAAGTTGACTTCCACACGGATCGTGTCACTTTATCAGGGTTTCAGACTTCGCGTCTTTGCGAATCCAAACGCAAGACTTCCGACTCTCCAACCTATGAATCCCTGATCTCCAAAATGGTACCTCCAACGGGATCAATGACTATAAGCCTCCCTTCAATCCAAAGGCTTGCATGATTTTGGCCTTCTAGGAATCGAGAGTTTGAAACTCTCGACCCCAAGCGACTGTCCTCTTAGGTTCTCGAACCCCGAAAAATGATCTGACAACTCACAACAGTTCATGATCAACGATCCAAGTTGATTCCTGCTATCAGCTGATGGGTTCATCCTCCCCTATCCACCTTGCAGTTCCTCTGGATCTCACGGTTCTCGCGACTTTGGAAGTTCTCCTGGGAGAATTATAACCTCTCATTCCTCTTTGACAACTTCTGTGAAATGAACCAAAGTTTTCCCCTGCTGAACTTTACTTCAGCTGGATGACTTCAACTCTTATTTCCCTTCGAAGTAGTTCGACCTTGTCCTCCTTTGAACACTTCCACAGTGCTACCCCTTCCGATCTTTCTTTTCAATTTCAAGTCTTCGAAAAAGACTCCTGCATGCACTCCTTGTGACAATCCCTCAAATACCTTCAAGTATTTGAATTCTCAACTCGGTGCACCCTCCTGCAACAATAGTTTTACAATTCACCCCTTATTTGATAAGTTCCGAGCTTTCAACCAGTCTGCGCACACCTTGCATGGCTTATGTGCTTCACCTACACTTATGCGGGAATGAGAAAAATGATATCTCTCCTGATTTTTTTTTTTTCAGAGATGAATCTCTGAACCTTCGTCAACGCACTCCTTGCAGACGATTTCACTGCACTCCTTGCAGGAACTTCTCTCTCAGGATGAGAAACAATTGAAACTCATTCACTTCCTCTCTCAGACTTCAAACATTATCACACAATATCATACATTCACAAAATATCAAAGCAAATAACAGAGAGAATAAACAACCATAAGCATACCATTCAACATGTATACACAGAGAACATCATGACACCATGAATCTGAATCAAGGCTTTATATATTAAATTCCAAGCTTATGTACATGGGTTCTTCTCTACATCTCTCTGCTACAACTCTCCTCTTCTCTATGCTAATATTCTTAATGATACAACAATTCTCTCCAATATTACAATGATACAAAGGTGAGGGTGTCTATAGTCGTTTTCCCTCTTGTTCCTAAAACTGTCTAATCTAGAATTTAAATCTACCTACTTTCATTAACTATGCATAAATGCCTCTACCTCCTACAGATGAGAGTGAATCGCTCATGATATGTTCACAATATGTATGTACGCCTCCTTTTAACCACTACATTTAATGTTTTCAAAAATATCTCAAAACGTGAGAAAATGTGTGTTGCGCTTTCCAGTTGTCTTTCACCTTTGCGCTCGCTTGCTGCTGGCGATGCTCCTGCATCATACTCCCTCTTTTGAAAATTTTCATGAACTCATGTTCATGAGTTATTGCATGGTATGTCCATGCTTTTGAATTTCTGCTTCATCTTCCCAGCTGGCATCTTCAACTGGATGTCCCTTCCACTTGACCAAGTATTCAAAATACTCTTTCCCCCTGGTCCTCTTGCTGACTCTCTTGTCAATTATGCTTTCCATCTGTGGCTTTTCAGCTACAGGAATTTGTTTAGTCCACTGAACCTCTGTCTGTTCACTGTCTGCTCCTGTTTCTTCAACTCTGTAAGGGTACAAATCCACAACATTGAATATTGGTGAAATTCCGATCCCATCGGGCAATTCAATCTCATATGCGTTTGCCCCAAATTTCTTCAAGACTCTCCATGGTCCAATCTTTTTTATCTCCAGTTTGTTATATGTTCCCCTTGGGAACCTCTCCTTCCTCAGATGTGCAAGAACCATATCACCAACTTCAAATTGAAGTTCTCCCCTATGTTGATCTGCTCTATGCTAATATTCTTGGTTTGAACTTTGCAATCGCTCCTTAACTCAACTATGAAGCTCCTTCATTGCTTCTGAAAAATCCTCTGCACTATCACTCTTGAATTGATTTTGTTCTGAATCTTTCAACTCAAAAACTCCTCTTGGCTGCATTCTATATAAAATTTGGAATGGACTCTGTCCTGTGCTTCTATTGATCGAATCATTATAAGAAAATTCTGCCTATGGCAGAATATGATCCCACTGACTATGGTGTTCAGTCACTAGGCTCCTCAATAAATCTCCCAAGCTTCTGTTCACAACTTTTGTTTGCCCATCCATTTGACGATGATAAGATGAGCTAAAAGACAAACTTGCCCTCAGCTTCTTCCATAAAGTCCTCCATAAATGTCCCACGAACTTGGTATCCCGATCAGACACAATACTCCTTGGCAAGCCGTGAAGTTTGATAACTTCTTTGAAAAACAAGTTCGCAATATGTGTTGCGTCACTGGTTTTCTGGCATGGTATGAAATGTGCCATCTTTGAAAATTTGTCTACCACCACAAAGATTGAATCAAACCCTCTTTGCATTCTTGGAAACCCCAATATAAAATCCATGCTCACTGCATCCCATGACCTCTCAAGTATGGGTAATGGCTGGTATAACCCTGTGTTTTGCCTTTTTCCTTTTGTGTGTTGACAAATTCTACATCCGTCCACAAATATTTTGACATCTGTCCTCATTCCTGGCCAAAAATATGAGCCATTCAATTTCGAGAACGTTTTGTCATGACCGAAATGTCCGGCCAATCCTCCACTGTGTTTTTCTTTCAACAAATTATCCCTCATGGAGAATTTTGGAATACATAGCTAATTTCCCCTGAATAAAAATCCATCTTGTATCATATACTCAATCCATTGGCTTCTGTTCCTGAGAATTGGATTCTCAGACGCTTCATATGCCTCTTTAAAATCTGGATCGTCTCTGTACATTTCTTTGAGGTTATCAAAACCCAAAGTTTTAACTTTAAATTCCTGCATTAGCAAACATTTCCTGCTCAAAGCATCAACAACCTTGTTAGAAGTACCAGAAATATGCTTAATTACAAAAGTAAAATTCTGCATGAATTCAACCCATTTTGCATGATTTTGGTTCAACTTTTCCTATTGAGTCACGAATTGCAAAGCATGATTATCGCTATATAAAACAAACTCTTTAGGAACCAAATAATGTCTCCATTTCTTCAGCGCTTGTATGACTGCATAAAATTCCTTGTCATATGTGGAGTACTTAACCTTTGTCTCATTTAGTTTCTCACCGAAGTATGCGATTGGCTTGTCATCTTGATTCAATACCACTCCAATTGCAAATCCACTCGCATCACACTTGATCTGAAATGTCTTACTGAAATCTGGCAACACCAGAATTGGTTGTTCAGTAATCCTTTTCTTCAGCAAGTTGAAACTCTTCTCTGCTTCTTTTGTCCAATGAAAATCTTTATGTCTTTTCTTCACTGTATCCATCATCGGTGCGCTAATCCCACTGGAATTTCGGATGAATTTCCTGTAGAAAATAGTTAATCCATGGAAACTTTGAACTTCAAATATACTTTTCAGTGATGGCAAATTCTTAATTGCATTCACCTTATCTAGATCCATCTTCAACTCATTTGCAGAGATAACAAAACCCAAATAAATGAGTTATGTCCTCATAAATGTTGATTTCTTCACATTTATTAGTAGCTGCTCTTGCTGTAATCTTCTCATCACTGTAGCTATATGCTTCAAGTGTTCTACTTCTGTTTTGCTGAAAATCAATATATCATCAAGATATACAATGACGAATTTCCCTATGAAATCTTTCAGGACTTCATTCATCAATCTCATGAAAGTACTAGGTGCATTTGTTAAGCCAAATGACATAACAAGCCATTCATACAGCCCTTCATTCATCTTGAATGTTGTCTTCCATTCATCACCTTCTCTCATTCGAATTTGATGATAACCGCTTTTCAAATCAATCTTTGAAAAAAAAAATTCTCCACTCAAGCAATCCATCAAATCATACATCCTTGGCAATGGAAATCTATATTTGATGGTAATATTGTTAATTTACCTTGAGTCTATACACATTCTCTAGCCTCCATCTTTCTTTGCGCTGAGCACTGTTGGAACAACGCATGGACTCAAGCTCTCTCTAATCAACCCTTTGTCCATTAAGTCATAGGCTTGTCTCTTAACCTCTTCATTCTCCTGCGGCGTCAATCTGTACACGACTTTGTTTGGTAAACTAGCTCCAGGTATAAGATCGATGTGATGAATTATACTTCTGATCGGTGGCAACGAACGAGGTAGTTCGTCCACTACTATATAAACAAATTCTTCCAGTAGCTGTTGGATTTCCTCTGGTAAATCATCCACTCTTGTACTGGTCAAAATAATTCTAGGCTTTCTGACCACAATGAATTGTGTATCTTCCTTCTTCTTAACCTCCTTAAGAAGTTCCTTCCCACTCATGAGAAGTAAAGTGTTTCTCACCTCT
>ML801565.1:205514-267678 GCA_009831015.1 Picea engelmannii | reverse complement strand
GATGGTGGGATCATGTCCTGCCATACTGAATGTTGAAATACTACCTCCGTGTGGTGTATATACTTGAATAATGCTTCCTGAACTGGCTCCCCCAGTTTTTGTTTCTTATGTAGATGTACTTCCTGTTTTCTTCCTTCTCCCAAAATTCGGTTGTCTAAATGGTGGTTTTCTTCTTGGTGTATTAGTCGCACATGGGTTTATGGGTTCCACACTGAAACTGATATGGATAGGAGTGTTTCATTATATTCCCACTCTTGGACCTCTCGTCTTCCTCTCGTATGTCATGCATAGGATTTCCTCAATATGCTCCACAACCCAGAGATCCTCTACCTCTTCTTCATCACTTTCCAAGCCCTCCCTCGCGACTATGTATCTCTTCTTGGTGTTCATCTTATATTGGTAGGGTACTCCACTATGCATTCTTCCAGTTCTTGCCATGATCCACTTGATTTGGTCTTCGTCTATCATAATTGGGTCCAAGGACTCCTCATTCTTTCCTTTATCCATTTCTCCCTCTACTTATCCTTCTCTTGTTAGTGCTTCCCCCCTTCCCCCATGCACATAGAGAAGTTTAGTTATCCAATGCCATCGTCATTACACCTTTGTTATATAGTAATATCCTAATAGAAGTATATAATGATATAATATACCTACCTCGAGGTACCTTCAACAACTCTTGTCTTTTTGTGCTGTAATACTTCATTGTATCTACTGCAAATTTTATGATAAATCCTGCAACAATGTTGTCTAACCATAAATCTACTACACACGCAAATTTATTATCAACTCATTGTAACTGCACAATCTCTATATGATTCCACTCTAGTCGTCTGATCCTATTTGTAGGATGGTTGTCTTTCAAAATTTTTATCCATTCAGGAAACACATGTGGGAAATCACAAAAAAATACTTCATGCAAGTCATTGAATATGTACTTGTCTAGATATCTATGCAGTGTCAACTTCAATTTTGTGTTATCTTTCTGTGCAAACTCCATCTCCTTTGTTTTCAACCAGCTTTCTATATCTGCCTTCATTGGATTCCATGGTCTCAATATCCCCTTTTAGATTCTCATTCTCTTAACATCTCGTCATCCAATCTAGCATTCTTTTGATGCGTCTTCTGCAAATCTCATATACTCAATCCCATCTTGTTCCAACCAACCGACAACAGAACCATTTGTTGGCTTTCTACTTTATTATTCAATTACTTTGATTCGACCTTACTGTCATCGATCAACCCTGGTTTAGACTTAATAATATCCTAACAAAATCCCTCTAAAACTATTGGCCCCTTTGGTATACTAGAAGGCAACGCAACAAACAAAGTGCACTGTGTAGTCTCACCCGAGATAACTCTATGGGTGGTTGCAATACTCAGGTGTTTGCAACCTGGGAATGAGTGGAGATCTGTGGTTGTATCTTGTAATCTTTATTTATTCAGTCTAACATCTGATTATAACAGCCATTCCATTCATGCATGTGAAATACCATATCTAACTAGTTTATTCATTCGTCTAACATTCACCACTTAACAACAATAAAGATGTACACATTCATTCACACAACATAGGTGTTATCATGGTTCACCCCCTTCTGGGCTATGTCCACAAATATCTATCTGTCAATCTCTTTATTATGGTTCAGTAATATGTCACGCTGTGCGTGTTTACAATCTTATATCTTACTCTCTTCAACATGCTCCTCGATCCCTATGAGGCTGACTACATCGCACCAGGATCCTCAACCTGAGATCCAAACCTCGGGATTGAGTCACTCACTACTTCCCTATCTCACCAACTTACTGACTCGTATAGTTCTTACAACTCTCTTCCATCCGTTCTCTGCTCTCATCCTCTCTATATTCTCTCTCCCTTATTATAAGTACTACATATATATATTGTTGGCGCATCATCCATTACAATACATTGTAGAAACCCTAACCCTAGCGTTGTTATGTCTTCCTTGCATACATGCCTCACATGTGTTGCTTTTCCTTTCAGCTATCCTTTCTTCCTTTCATGCTTATTTTCCCAAAAATATCTGTTTCCCCTGACTAGGTCTGCATCCAACAATCAATATATATATATATATATATATATATAGATAGATAGATAGATAGATATTTCCTTGTTCAACATATGAAATAGAGAACTAGCTCTTTCTACATACAATTTGATTTGTTATGGGCGTTTAATTTCTATTTAGAGGGACAACACTCCATATGATATGAAGAGGAAAAATTATGCTTCCATGGAATTATCCCTAGCATATCGAATATTTTTTAATTGAGAAAAGGCTAAGAGCCCAATTTTAAGAATTTTTTCAAATTGCTTTAATAAAATGAGAGATGTACACTAATGGATTTTTCCAAGCCAACTGGGTTCCACTTTAATTATTGTACCCATGATATAATGAATGTTGTGTATATCTATCACTATTGATGTTGATTTATTGTATATTATATATCTATTGATATTGTCTATTAATGCAATATAATAGTTAATAGATTGTTGTTAATAATAGATTTCTACAAAAAAAAATTAAGACATTTATGTGTGTGAATTTTTATTTCATGGGAGTAAAGTCTCATGTACAAAGTGGTACAGAGAAAAAACAACATGCAAGTAAAACTTCAAATATATAAGAGAGAATCCACCATAAAAATTCAAAAATAAACCCTAAACACCAAATATATCCAAAGAATTCACCGTGAACAACACCAATAATATAGAGAGAAGAACCCTAAAGGTAAGGTAAAACCATCAAATACTCCTTATGGAAGGAATCACTCCACAAGCCATTCTTGCTAAAAGAAAATACAATCCATCACATATCCAATACAATGATACTCATGTGTATTTATACTTTCTCATGAGTATTCTTATGGGAAAGGATGATTTTAGGGGCTAAATTTCCCTCATTGGCCAATTTTCCATGGTTTTTGCCAAAAAAAGATTCGTCATTCAAAAAATGATTCTCCCAAATTCAATAGGATAAAATTATTTTACATTAAAAATTGTCAAACTTTTATACAAAATACATAAAATCCATAGAAATTTGAATATTTTTACAAAAATATCACCAAACATTTATAATTGGCATATGAAGGATTAGTAATATTCGCCAAGGTTTCTACATTTTTAAATAAATTTCCATCCTTAAAATCATCCCTACTTATGGGCCTTATGCCAACTACCTATTATTATTATATTGTTTCCTTTTAACTACATAGTGGGTCTATTATATTATTATGACCACATTACATTCATTATCCCCTTCGGTACCTCCCTAGGTAACCCATATTATCCTCCCTAGGTACATTACATTCCATCCCCCTTGGCATGTTTCTTCCTCAAAACATGGGAATAAGCCATGTAATATTATCTACTAAAAAAAGTAGTCAATTGGTGCCATGAACGAGCATCCATCCATCCTCGTGAAATGTGGACATGGGGTCGAATTGTGGCATTTCCTTGATCTTGACTCTGGTTTCTTATTGGAATCCATGTCTTGATTGTGCTATTCTAATATCTCCATGCATTTCTTTTAGTTCTCCATGTGCCTCCATACTGGTTTCCTCTCTGGTTCCATGTTGATCGATAGTAAAAATTTTTATGTTCATACCCTTTCCTTAATGACTGTTGTTTCTATGAGTGGTACGGGTGGTCATATAAAACAACCTTAGATATTCATTCTTCTTTCTTTGACTCTTTAACATGTATTTCCTTAGCTTAATCTTTTTATTTATGATCTTCCTTTGGATTGTATTCAAATGATTCTAGAGGCTCTTCTTCTAATTCAACCTTGGAGTCTTCATTTGATGTGTCAATAGGTATTTCAATTTGTTTCCCTACAAGGACTTATTCATGTTCCTCCTCAGACTCTTCTTTCTTAGTAAGACAAATATCTTGCAATGCAATTTTCTTTTTCTTATACCATATCATAGAAAACTTCTTTTGCACATTAATATTAATTGTACCAAGATAGTCCATCCAAGGACATCCCAAAAAATTATCAACATATTTCATATCTATAAAAACAAAATCTAAATGCAACACATATATGTATTCATGATAATCTTTGAATCTTTAAAAATTTGAACATTATCACCTCCAACCCATGTGTTTTCAATATTCTTTGTGGGTTCTTGCAATCTTTTACCCAAATTAACATTGATGAGATTATGCTTGCAACTATGGTTAATAGAAACAATGACCTTCTCTTGTTGAATACTTGTATGAACCTATAATATTGAGTTTCCACCTAAAAATGAACCTTTGGTGCTCCCACCATATGCTAGCATCATCCTTTAAATTAACATATATATCTAGTCTCCAAAATAATGGATGTTTATAATTTATGTATTTTATATATTATTCAATTCTAGGGCCATCATATTTCCCTGTAAAATACATCTTTCTTTCTATAACCCAAAAATAGAACTAGGGTTTGAAAAAAAACATAGTTACTTTTCAA
Organism: Picea engelmannii; assembly: GCA_009831015.1. Lineage (NCBI taxonomy): Eukaryota > Viridiplantae > Streptophyta > Pinopsida > Pinales > Pinaceae > Picea > Picea engelmannii. Next base: position 263,200 of record ML801565.1, on the reverse strand, counting down.
TGAAGCTCCTTTATGTAGTTAAGATTTGAGGTTGAAATTGTAAAATGATCATAACTCCAGTTCTACTTCTCATATTTTCTTTTATGACACCAATTATGACATGCCACGAATTCAGGATTTAATGGCACTAGTTTGAATGAAATCTATGCACTCTATCAAATGATCCAATTTGTGAAATTCACGAGCGTCGCTAGAAAAAGCCCTAAAAAATGAAAATTTTGAATCAACGATATCTCCTACTTTCGGACTCCATTTTGGACGATGCTTTTTCTGAAATTACGTATTTTTTTAGAGGAATTCAATTCTTGTGCTGGATTTTGCAAATTCTGCATAGAAAGTTTCAAAAAATGACATGTTTTCATCCTCATTTTTCAGTAAAAAATATACAAAAAGAGAAAACAAAATTCTCACTGTGTGCCAAAACATTCTCTCATTTCATGCCCAAGAAAGAAATCTAATATCACTTGTAGTACAAATTCAAATATATAAGATAAAATCCACCATTAAGCTTAAAAGAAAAATCCTAAACACGAAATATGTCCAAAGCATTAATCATGAACAACACCAAGAATATAGAGAGAATAACCCTTAAGGTAGGGTAACACCATCAAATACTCCTTATGGAAGGAATCACTCCACAAACCATGATTTATACAGGACAATACAATCCAAGACATATCCAATACAATGATACTCATTTGTATTTAAACTTTCTCATTAGTATTCTTAGGGTTTGTATGTCAAGTACCCCTTATTCTTATATTATTTCTTTTTAATTACATAGTGGGTCTATTCTATTATTATGGCCACATTAAATTCATTATCCCCTTGGTTACCTCCCTAGGTACATTACATTGATGTTGATGAAGAAAAAGATGGTGTTACAGGAATGAAGAGATGGTGCTAGAGGAGAGAAGAATCATAATGTTGTTGAGTTTTTTGGTAGAGAAAGGAACATCTCTAGAGTCATAAGAGATGGAAGTTGCTTTTGAAAAAACAAAGAGGGAAGGTGCAACATGTAGGAACATGAGAATTCCACTTTTTGTGGTTTCAAACACGATATGTTGTCTATGTTGAAGGCACTATAAACTGTTAGAGAATTCACATTTGAGTTTTTGAGGAGGCATGGCTCATTGGGTTGCATGTTATAGACATGACTTGGAGAGATGTTGAAGTAGTTGTAATAGAAGTGGCACAAAGAGTTAGTGGATTATTTCAACATTTATGAATAAAAATGATAAGTTTTATTGGATACCATAAGCATGTGAACGTACTTTTTATTAAACTAAGGAATATGATAGAGGAGTATTGACCTTGTTTTAAACATACCCTTTAGAGGTGGTGACTTGCATTTGATAAAGTAGGTATTTGTGAGACTAAGAAGTGATTATGCATGCATTAATCCAAGTGTGGAATGCATTTATATAGTCCTTAGCAAGAATTTCCAAGATATGAAGATATCGTGCACATATGTACAATGTTGCATGCATTTCCTTAATTATAATATGGACATATACAAAATATTTCTTTATGTGCATTTTGAGTGTAAAGTAGTGTGTGGCATGGTTTGATGAGGTTTATAGGAATGAAAAAAGTGGAGGAAAAGGTATAGAAGAATTATTGGAGGGGGATTTTGGTAGTAGAGGATAGTGCGGTGTGATTTGTAGTAGTTTATAAAAATATTAAATATTGAGATCATGACGGTAGTAAGAAGACAAAACCTTTAAAGAACAAATAACTTACTATTTGAAAGATTGGAAAAAATAAAATGTTGAGAAGAATGAGATGATGTGGTTGTAAAGGATTAGAGAATGATGACATCGATGATAATTAGAGTTGAAGGATTGGTTGGAAAAGAACACCTATGAGGAAAACTTATGATGGAAAAAATAATAGTTGCAATAGTTGTTATAACAAGAATGAATGATAGTTGTGAACAAGAATGAATGAGATGATAAATAGATTTTGAGTCAAGAAGGACAATGCTTCATACAAGATGAAGAAAAAAAGTTTGGATGTCATGGCCTTTGTCTTGGAATCGTATGTAGTTTTTAATTGAGAAAAGGCAAAACCCCAATTGTAAGAATTCTATAGATTTGCATTCATAAAATAAGAAAGAGTATTCAAAAGTGGTTGTTAATGTTGAATGCTATGAATATCTATGGTTCTTGATGTTGATTTATTTTTGATGTTGGATTGAATATATTTTTTTATATATAGCCCTCAGGGTTAGCTCATTTGGTTTAAAGTTAGACATGAGGTTTCATACTTGATGTTGGTCACGAATTCAAATATATTTATTCCCACTAGACAAGAAGTACCAAATACACTCTTGACTCATTGACATGTTGTAGACTATCATTGTCTTATTATATACTCTATCAAAGTGAAGCCTTATGATACCATTATAAGTAGTTCTTGAGATATGTCCAAGACCGCATAATTAACTCCATATGGGAACTCATAGTCTACAAGCTTTGACATCAAAATTTTAGTACCCATAATTGACTCCTTGCAATATCTATGGTTCACAATTTTGGGATGTATAAATATTCAATTTTAAAACGTCATAGATGTCTAAGTTTTTTCTCTTAGGGACCAGGCAGTTTCTCGTGACTCGGTTAATTTGTGTAAAATGTGATACTATTATGTAAGTCGCGTTGTTGGGATGTTTCCTTGAACTGTCGTGGCCTTCTTTCTTGCAAGATCCTTGAAAGACGTGGCCATTAGAAACGAAGACGTTCCTTCTTTGGGTTGCATTGTGTTGGGACGTGGAGAGTGAGAAGCTTCATGCACCACATCTGTTCCTCTCTTCCTCCTCTTCATGTTGTTTTGGTCGCCCTCCCCTCCCCTCCATAAATACAAAGTTAATACCCACCAACTCTTCAGACATTCTCATCCATAAATACAAAGTTAATACCCACCAACTCTTCATACATTCTCAATTGTATTCCATCCATCAAGATAACAAAGAAAGAAAATAAAGAAGAGCAATGGGTGTCTTATTCTCTCTGACGTCGATGAGGTTGACGCTTAAATGGGTGAGTTTAGGCGTGGCCCTTATTCTCTCATTCACTGGGGAATCCCCACTGTTGATGCACATGAAGACGACTTGTATGGAGAGGAGGTGCAACAACGGCGGTCCGTACAAGCTACGAAAAGGAAGGCTGCCACGTCTAGATCCGAGGTAGCAATATGCAAGAGAGGACGCCACTGGGCATTCTAGCCTAGAGAACAATGGACTAACTTGTAAAAGGGAAAGGTAAACCTTTTTCATGAAAAATAAAAAACGAGGAAAGTAGGGCCAACATATGGCACCTTTTTATTAGGCAGATAGGAATATATCTATTGGAAATGGTCAGAATTAATAAGATTTTAATAACCTATGTTATTTTAATGGCCAGAATTAATAAGATTTTAATAACATATATTATTTTAATGAACATAATTTCATATGCTCAGAATATTTTTAGTCCTTAGAATAAATAAAAGACTCTAATTGCAAGAATTAACTTCTTTGCCTAACAAAAGATATTCGTTCATCATTAAAAAGAGTAACTAAAATGATTAACATGAAAATAAAGATTTATGTGTTTTAATACGTTTAAATTTAGATGTTTTATTGTGATTTGAGTTTTTTTTAATAGAAAGTATTTCTTTCTTTTAACCAAATGTGCATTGGTTGGTGTGAATCAAGGGATGTCCAATTTGTCCATGCAGGCGTTTTCATTTATTGTGATTTTACTTCCTATTTGTGTGTGCCTCCGCTTACCAGGTGTCTATGCGTTTTTCATACCCCTTATTAGTTGAGCACACATTTTCATTTACTGTGATTTTACTTACTAGTTGTGCATGTCTCCACTTACCAGTTGTATATGCGTTATTCATATGATATATATGAATTTCATTTAGATTTTAAATAAAAAAAATATTATTAATTCAGTGCATTTTTACTGACTCTTTGTGCATGCAACGACATATAAGTTATGCGTGCCTGTGATTACTTTGTATTTGTGCATGTCGCTACATACCAAGTGTGCGTAACTTTCCGTGCCTTTTTAATAAACAATGGAGGTTTAAAAATAGATTTAGATTTCCATGCATGCATTTTTACTCTCATTGTGCACGCTGATCATTTTACCCTTTTCACTCCTAGTTCCAAGCTTCAAGTTTACGTAAATGAATTTAAGCTATTTTTTCCCATTTCATTTCATATGTGGTTGCGGAAACCTACCAGACATTTAGCTTGAGCAAACAATCATGCAAGACATTCGGCTTGGGAAAACAAGTTAGAAAATATATAAAACAAGTTAGAAAATATATTTTATGATTAGATTAGATTGTTTGTTTTTTATTTCAATTTTCAAACCAAAACCCTAACCCTAACTTTATCTATTCAGATATTGTATTGAATGGTTGGAGGATTTTTTTAAATAGAACCCTCTTTGACATGACCATAAAATTTTCTACTAAACAATATTAAAGAGCTAGCGTCAATCCCGTAGGACATTCGACTTCAACAAACAATGGTGCTGCAAGTTAGTCTTGGGAAAATAAGTTTGCAAATTTATTTTCTGATTACATATATTTGATTGTTTTATTATTTAGGAATTTTTTATTAGAACCCTCTTTGACATGACTATAAACTTTTCTACTGAACAATATTAAAGGGCTAGCATCAATCCTGTAGGACATGCATCTTTAACAAAAAAAATTGTGCTCGACATTAGTCTTGGGAAAAGAAGTTTGCAAATGTGTTTTCTGATTACATATATTTGATTGTTTTTATATATTTTTCACGGATCAAAACGAAACCCTAATACTAATCTTAGCTATTTACAATATAATGCAGATGCCAATTAAATGGATTGTTGATCTAATACCATCTGCAAGACTTTAGTATTGAATGACTAGAGGAATCTTTTATTAGAACCATGTTTGAGATGGCCATAAATTGGTTTCTATGGCGTCGAGTTCTCTCCTGGATTATGGATTATGCAAAAGTGGTCCACATTACTTTTTTGGTATGGTTATTGGCATGCCATTTTTCCATAAAGACTATTTGTTTGTCAAGGGTTTTGAAATAATGCAAATTAAATAGATCAGATTTAATAAAAATGTCCATAGAATAATGATTTGGAAGAACTAATAAAATTTAGTGTCTTTAGGACTTAAAGGAACCAATGTAATTTTAAGGATATGAAACAATCAAATTTTGTTACAAAATTCTCCTCCACAATTGACATCTCAGTGTTTTGTGTTTTTTGGTATATATATTTTCTTTCCTTCATAAATAGTAAGGAATGTATTTTATAGACAAAATGAATAAACTAGGAGAGCTCTCAAAACCATTGATATCATTTCTTTCCATCCGCATAAGCACAACCACACACATAAACCCACATTCCCATTTCCATTTTCATTCTTAATCATAGTTGGAGTACAATGAAGTAGAGAAAGTGTGTATAGTGTTTAAGCAATAGCTATTTTCCTTCAATAATGTCAATGTTGACGAGGCAATTTGTATCTCTCTTGAATTTGTATTCAATGCATTGAACAATTTTACAAGGGAGAATGCATTGAACAATTTTACAAGGGAGAGGAGTCTCGCATGTAGGTTTATCTCCAAGACATCGATAGAGATATGCAGGATACAATTATAACATCAATGTATGAGGATAGGTTTTCCACTAAGTTTCATCCAGTTTTAAAGTATATAGTCAGTTACGTGTTTTTCGTATAACGGTTATGTATATAAATATAACCTGTTATTTAATGTTATTTTGATTTGTTTCTTTTTTCCTTTAAGAAATTTATTTTATGTTATTAAACTAGTGTAGCTTGAATGACGCTACTTTATGGCTTGTTTGTTTAACAAATATTTTTTTTTTTTTGTTGTGAGTGGCTAAACCCTCTCACAGTTTGATTTGCTCGGGGAAGGGAGCTATGATTAGGTCTTCCAGAATGGTTTACACTTCACCGGATCTTTGGCTATAGTGGTATTTGTTCCTCTTGACCAACACTTATTGTACAATATCTTATTGTACAATATGTAGTGCGTGTGTTTCCAAAATTACTCATGACACCTTTGCTTTTTTTTTAGCTGAGGTTGATGCTATTGATGCCCACCATACCACAATAGTGTGGCTCTTAATACTTATGTTTCCACTTTGGCTTCTACCTCAGTGGTTGCTGGTGGATCATATAGAGGCTCTTCCTGCTATGCAAGGATTTTAAAAGCACTTATAATGGAGAGGTTAAAAAAATCCTAATGGGCAAAAAAATATTATAATGTAATGAAAATCTTAATGGGAAAAAATATTATAATGTAATGCACATATTAATGGGAAAAAATATTATAATATAATGCAAAGCCTACTCCTTCTTGGTGTGACAAAAACGACTTCGACACGACTCTCTGCAAAGGAAATTGGCCACAGATTCTGCTTATCTCAAATCAAACTTGATATATGATAAGCCGAATGTGTTACGATATGAGCTACGATATGAGCACATTCAGCTCCGATGTAGTTTTCACCCATAAAATCAAAATTTAACCAATCAAATGACATGAGTCGTCGTGTTTTCCACCTCAGTTTGTCACTAACTCCAATATGGAATATGGGATCTTGTAAATTTGAAAACGCAATTGTGAGAGAAGAAATGCATTAATTGATCACTTATCACAAGATATAATAATAATAATAGGTTCTAGTCGAACGATGAGTTGCTTTATTCTATGAAGGATGAAAACATCTTCTGTAAATTATAATAATAGATTCTAGCTGGACAATGAGTTGCTTTATTTTTTGAACGATGAAAACAACTTCTAAAAATTCCACAGCTACAACAACATTATTTATTTTTTTCTATAAATTTTTAACTTCGATTCCATTACTATCGATTGAATGAGAGAGTTTGTCTAGATAAAATATGCGAAACAAACACACGGTGAGGCTATGCTCACTTCTTTATTGTTCAATGAAGACTAATTACATTCTTAAATAGGAAAAGACTTTACTGAGTCGGTTACATGCAAACCAAAGACAACTAGACTCTCAACTACGAACTGACTCTTAAAACTGGCGCTTACAAGTGGCGCTTACTCAATTATTTCCAAGTCTACCCCTTAATGGACAATGGATTGACTTCTACACCTAACATCTCCCTAAACAACTCAAACTTAATCTTTCCAAGAGGCTAAGTGAAAATATCAGCAGCATTTTCACTAGTATTACAATACATAAGAGCTATTTCATTTGACTGCAACTTTTCTCTAACAAAATGAAACTGAGCTTCAACATGCTTTTTCCTTGCATGAAAAATTAGATTCTTCGCAATATTGATTGAACTTTGATTATCACATTTGATCATCGTAGGTTCCTGTCGTTATTCTCCAACATATTGAAGAAGTCTTCTTAACCAAATGGCTTCACAAGTTGCTGCACACAAGGCTTTATATTATGCTTCAGTAGAAGACAAAGATATAATAGGTTGTTTTTTACTGCTCCATGAAATAACCCTGAATCCAATGCCAAACGCAGTGGTTGATCTTCGATCATCCGGATTGCCAGCCCAATCAGGATCTGAGTAACTTGTCAACTCAACATCATATGTATCAGTATATTTAATACCATAATCAAGTGTTCCTTTTAGATACCTGATTACTGCCTTTGTTGCATTCCAATGGATTTTTTGAGGTTTCGCCATAAACTGACTTAACACACTCACAAAATATGCAATATTAGGTCTGGTTGTGGTGAGATAATTCAAACTGCCCACCATCTGTCCATACACAGTGCCATTCACCTCCTTTGAACCATCATCACAAGAAAGTTTCACATTCTGTTGCATGGGAACACTAGAAGATTTACAATGATCCATTTTAAATCTCTTAAGTATTTATTTGATATACTTAGTCTGACAAACAAAATTTTGGCTTGCATTTCTCCAAACTTCAAGACCTAGGCAATAATGTAACTCACCAAGATATTTCATTTCAAATACGTGTGACAACTGCTCCTTGATTTCATCAATTAATTTCTTTGCATTCCCTGTAATTATCAAATCATTAACATATAATGAAATCAATACTATATACCCCTACTCATAAAATTTGGTATACAGATTTGGATCACTTTTGCTCCTCATAAAACCATGTTGAAGAAAGAAAGAGTCTATCTTCTCATACCATGACCTAGGTGTCTGTTTTAGTCCATACAATGCTTTCTTTAACTTACACACTAAGTGTTCTTGCCCCTTTTCCAAAAAACCTTCAGGTTGAGTAAGGTAAACCTCTTCCTTTAACTCACCATTCAAAAATGCAGATTTAACATCTAACTGGTGTAGCTTCCAATGGTACTTTGTAGCTAAAGCAATTAACATTCTAATAGTATTCAATTTAGCTACTGGTGCAAATGTTTCAGCATAATCAATACTTTATGTTTGTGAATACCCCTTTGCAACCAATCTAGCCTTATACTTATCTATACTACCATCTAATTTAAACTTGGGTTTGTGTATCCATTTCCATCCAATGGGATTTTGATGTTTAGGCAATTCAGTCAATTCTCAAGTATTGTTTTTCATTATAGATTCATATTCTTCCTCCATTGCATTTCACCATTCATCATGTTCATTTGCTTCATAAAAACTCATGGATTCTATGACATTTGAAATGCTAATCATTAGGGAATATTCTTTATACCTCTCAGGGAGTCGAATCTGTCGTGAAGATCTTCTCAACGGATTATCTTCCTCCCCACTTTGTGAAGATCTGTCTTCACCTCTAAGTGAACTGTGACTGCTTGAATTGTCCATATCACTGAGTCCTTCTTGCTGTTGTTGTTGTTGTCGCTGCGGGGATGGCTACTACAGTGGTGGATGTTGTTTCTCTTATTTAACTCCTTCATCAAGAAGTCTCTGCCATTCCTCATGACTGTTGTCGTCATGATTTCCTGCTTCCTGCTCATCGAAAAGTACATCTCTACTTGCAAATACTTTATGAGTAGTAGGATCAAACAATTTGTATGCTTTAAATTCATAACAATACCCAATGAAAATACATTTAATGGCTTTAGCATCCAGTTTCCTCCTATTCTCCTTTGGAATATGAGCAAAATCCTTACACCCAAATACTTTCAAATTATGAACTGCAGGTTTAGAACCATACAAGGCCTCGAAAGGAGTAATATTATTAAGACACCATGTTGGACTTCTATTCTTTAAATAAACTGCAGTATTTATGGCTTCATCCCAAAATGCATTTGAGAGATTCTAACATTTCATCATATTGCATGCACACTCTACCAGAGTTCTGTTTTTTCTTTCAGAGACTTCGTTCTGTTGTGGAGTGTGAGGTACTGTAAACTGTTGTACTATTCCATGATATTTGCAATATTTGTTGAAGATCCCTGATTTATACTCTCCCTTTGATCTGAATGGAGGATTTTGATGGATTTTCCTATCTTCTTTTCCACCATGGTTCTAAATTCCTTAAAGTACTCGAAAACATCACTTTTTAATCCGAGAAAGTAAACCCATGTATATCTCGTGCAATCATCAATAAATAACAAAAAGGAAAATGCACCTCCTAAAGACCTAGTCTACATAGGCCCACAAACATCAGTATGCATAAGATATAACACATCTCTCTTTGTCTTATCAAGATTAGAGGGGAATTCATCTCTGTGTATCTTTCCTAATGCACATCCATCACAAGCAACCTTCTCATTCTTTAACATGGGAAGTCCTTCAACCATATTCTTTTTCTGTAATAACAATAAATCAAGATAATTGATGTGTCCATACCTTTGATGCCAAATAATCTCTATTGGCATAGTTGTAGAAGTGAGTGCATGATGTGATTTGCTGGTAACATCAAGTTTGTATAGGCCTCCTGCTCTGACTCTTGTCGCAACAGTTTGGAAGTGGTCTAGCAGATCCTTCACTATGCAATAATTCTTAAAGAATTCAACCTTCAAGTTCTAATTTGTAATGGTGGACACAAAGATCAAATGTTTCTTTATTCCTGGCACATAAACAACATTGTGAATGTGATGAACTGTACCATTTGGCAATGTCACAGGAATGTCTCCATATCCCTTGATCTAATGAGTGCGATCATCTCCAAGATATATGCTAGCACCATTCTGTGTTTCTTTAAAATTAGCATACCAATTTTTATTACAAGTCATATGTACTGATGCTCCAGAATCCACAAACCAGGCATCGGAATAATCCGTTTTAGCAGATAAAGAAATGTTACACACAAATAGCCTAAGATCCCGTGACTCAAAATTTGGGGGTTCATCAATATCATCACTAGCAATAAATAATCTGAGATCATGATTTGATGATTTTTCTGCATAATGACCTGAATGTGTTCTAGGTTTATTCCTAGCCTCATCGTTCCTCTTCTTATGACAGTCTTTAACAATATGTTCAAGTCGACCACAATAAAAACAACTCTTTGACTCATTCCTGTCAGATTGCATACCTTGATTTGGAGATTGTCTTCTCTATGATGAACTGCCTCTTTGCCATGAACCGCCTCTCTGCCATGAACTGTCTCCTCTGCCTCTTCCTCCTGATCTCCCTCTCGAGGATCTCTTATTTGACCACAGTGTCAAATCTGTATTGTGAGACTTCAGATTCTCATGCCTCTCTTCCTCTTGCAACAAAATACCTGTCAGTTATTCAAAAGTAGGAGGTTTCTCCCTTGCTGCGAGACTTGTTATGAATATATGATAATATTCTAGCATACTATTTAAGGTAATAGTGACTAGGTCAGTGTTGGAAACAGTTTCCCCTATATTTACTAGCTTGTATTTCACCTCTTTAATACGACCCAAAAATGAACTAACAGATTCATTTCCATCCATTTTAATGCCTAGCAATTTAGTTTTCAGAAATAAAATGAGATTTGTGTTGCTAGTTTCATACAATGCTTTAAGCGTTGTCCATGTAGCAACAGAAGTTGTAGCTTCTCTAATATGTGGAATTATTCTATCTTTAACTGACATTCACAACAATACCTTTGTCTTGTTTTCACGCTTCTCCCAATCTTGGATCTGTGTTGATGTCGCACTGGCAGTCACATCAGGTTTCAACTCAGTTCCCTTCGCAATGTTCCAGACACCATAGTCTTCCATGAGTGTCTGCATCTTGAATTTTCAGTTAATGAAGTTCAAGCCATCTATCTTGTTGGTTTCGTTGAGGTAGGTCTATGACAGCGGATTCGTCATCGCTGCAATCTAGTCTCTGCAAGTAAATCACCAAAGATATGAAACTTTTTGTTTCTCTTCCTTCAGATACCACGGATCCATCTCAAACTTGACTCTCAGTTTTCTTAAAAGAAATATAATAACACCTTATAAGATACCTTAAAACCACTTTATATATTAAAAATAATATCAATTTCTTAAAAAGAGATTTATGATCCTTAAGTCACACTCCACCTTAAGTCATAAATCCACCTTTTTCTTTATCCTTTCATAAGTCCACTCTTATGAAACTATCATAAAGTTCCTTTAATAAACTTTATTCCTTTAATAAAATTTATAACTTCACTCCACCTCACTATTAAAAAAAAATGATTTAAATAGTGGCACCAATTTTAAATGCTCCACATGCAAATCTCCATGATTTAATAACTCCACATGCAAATCCCATTTAAACTACACCTTCATGACCCACTTTAATAAAAGGTTTAAAACTCCACGCATGCAAAAAATAACATAACCAAGTGGATCAACCTTCACGACCTGTTCCAAAACTCACGCTATAACCAAATTGACCTCCTTTGAACCAAATGCACATGACCTCTTCTTATCCAACCTGCACAAAAAAAATATGTTTCTGCACCTCATGAGTTAGTTGAGTGTGTGGAGTCCTCACCTCACGCGTGACTGGGGTGCGGAAATCTTGAAGGATTTCTGCACTGTAATACACAACGCGGCCATGGAAATTTGAGGTTGTTCAAACGCGCGGAACTTTCAGTTGTATGCCACCGCACCCTTCAAGAGGAGGGACCTGTGAATTTCTATAAATTTTTGTACCTCTCCACGTGGCTCTGATACTAAGATAAAATATGTGAAACAAGCACACGGTGATTCTACGCTCACTTCTCTATTATTCAATGAAGATTGATTAGATTCTTAAATAGGAAAAGACTCTACTGAGTCGGTTACATGCAAACCAAAGACAACTAGACTCTCAACTATGAACTGACTCTTAGAACTAGGGCTTACAACTGGTGCTTACTCCATTATTTCCAAGATATCCTTCCCAATATAGTATTGCTGGTGAAATGTAGTATTTAGTATGGCCTCGGGTTTGAATTTTGTGACAGAACTATACTTGTAAAACATGTTGTAGGAGATATCTGTGAAGAGATGTTAGGAAAACTTTTAAGATAAATTTAAAAGCATTATCTAATACAAGAAAACTTTCACTTAAAAAATTTCTTATTTATTTTTGAAGGCCAACTTTTATGTTCCAAATAGAAGCACCGTCCCAACTTAAATTTGTTATGTCATCACAACCTCACCCGACGATATTACCTTCAAATAAGTGCAACATCTACCTAACTAGCTTGGGAATCCATGGACCACAACACAACCAGCACAACCAACCCAGAATGTTGTAACTTAAAAATGACATGTCCTGCACTAATATTGTGGCCCTGAATTTGACAATGTCAGTCTGTCGTCTCGGCTAAAAAGTAGGGCATCACATGAGAAAGGGAAAGCCACCCCCTTTCGTATTTTCTCCTCTCGTGAAAGCCGAAGCCCAGAATAGCCACCCCATTTCATCTTTTCTCCTCTCGTGAAAGCTAGCGCTGATGAAAACCTATGTCATTGAAGTAGGTGCTACATAGTCCTCAAGCATTAGCGATTTCCTATATAAGTTGTACCTCATTGCAATTTCTGCGGAATGTGCTCTGCGGATCTGCTTGATGGTAGCTAACTATTTTCCTAGATCCATTGAGTGTTATATTTTTAACAGGCTCACCACATAATATCTGTTGTATCTATATTAGTGGTCATTCCAAATTTTCTTCATATTTTATACTCGCTACAATTTCCTCGCACGAAAACGAACTCCATTAAGAATTCCCAAGCTCGTAAATTCTACCATATTTCATCTTTGGTATTCGTAGCGAAATCTCTCACATGGTAAGAAAATTTTCTTGTTGTGTTTTCCTTAACTATCATTTTGACTGAACCATATATTCATTCTCCGTTCTTTTCACAATTGTGTGATATACTTTGGAACAACTTTCATATGCATCCCTGTCTCTATGTCACTGTGAGAAAAAAATAGATTTATATGCTACTTCTTATAGATCTCTGAAATTTCAAAATTCAAATTCATCTTATGAGACAACTTTTGATCTTTTAAGCATTCAATAATATGTTTTGAAATTCAGATGTATCTGCAACTTATATTTCACTAGCATACAACTTTGAATTTGGTCTATTGATGGAACAACTCCACCATCTATTTCACTAGTCAATTTGATGGAGTATCCTTAATGTTGGAGGGAAAATGATGAAAAGTTCTATGATTCATATTTTGACTCAGTAAGAAATATATATTTCTTATTTCCCTTAAACTTACTGGCTTGCATTAATTTCTGTGCAATAACTGTAAACAATTGTTTGAATTATTTTAACAATGAACAATATCAATTCACTAGTAATTCACACCTTTATATCAAATTGTTGAAAGGAAGGTATGTCTCTCAGTGCAAAGTTATCCGTGCGCTAGGCACAAGTCTTAGTTTGATGTTGGAGTGAGTTAATTATTAATAAGCTAAAATACTCAACTTTTTTGACTAGTCCTTTTTTAGGGGGGAGGTTTTATCCAAAAAATGATTTTATGCACTTATCAAGTTACTTATTTTATCCATACCTTGTCCAGTTTTGGATACTGTCTTTGTGATAAGTAAAGATCCAGTTTTGAGCAATATGTTTATTGTAAAACTCGAGTTTTAAGCAATATGTTTATAGTAAGTAAGGTTGTTATGAAACTTTATCATTATCAAAATTGGAATCATGTTCCATCCTGAAAGAATTGTTGGATCCCGATCTTAATCCCTTAGCCAACCTATTTGTATATTGCTATGAACCTATGTCAATCCATAACTTTCATGAGCCTGTTTGTACAAACTATCAGCGACTGCTTGGATTCTAGGTCGGAAAATATAAAATGCCTTCGCAGTCCAAACAAATTCACGACCAATTATAATTCTCCATATTCAGGATGAAGTTCTACCTGTCACTTATTTATACTCTGGAGCACCAAGCCCATACAAGTTTGTTACTTAAATTTCAAGTGGCATCACCCTATGAAGAATTCACAGTCACTAAATCTTAATGCAACCATTAATCTATTCCGAGTGGTAGTCCTAAAGCCTAAATCATTAACGAGAAGGAAAAAATTGACATAAATAAACAAACACACAAAATCAGTCACACTTTCATTTGTATTTTATAAAGGTAAGGAATTTGGCATGGTAAATCTTATTTTTGCTTTTAACGACAATAGTGATTATGCCTAGATAGTAAATTATATCAAAATTTATAATTTTTTGAATTGTATCAAAATTTATAAATTTATGGAAGTTGACCACATGTGGCTAACAATATCATTATTAAATGGACGATATCATTATTAAACAAAGCAGAAGCATTGATTTTATTTTAATACTTTACCTTTGTTGTATCACTCACCATTTGAACAACATCAACGGATATAACAATTTGAAAAGTTAGTGTGAATGGTTCTTTCTACCATTTTCCTTTCTACTTTCTAACTAAAAAGCCAACTACGTATATATACTCTCTGTAATGTTTTATGCAACTTTCTTTCTTTTATCTAATTAAAAGAATAATAATGCTTGGAATTTCTTATGTGATGCGGGAAAATGGGAGAAGATTAGTGTAGTTTGTGGAGCATGGTGGCAGTTGCAGTGTAGTTGGAGCATGATGGTAGTTGAATAAATCTCGCATGATAACACCTTTGGCTAGACTGCAATGCAACATTGTGAAAGTCTAGAGCATTGTGAGGACTTGCAAAATCATTGAGGTGGCGAGGAGGATAAGATTCAGAGCCTCGACATTATGAGTACAGTATAGTCAACTATTCAAGTTCAACCTTACTAACGCAGTTCTCTTAGGTTTTGGGCCATGGTTTGGGACATACTTGATGAATTTTAGAACACAATTTATTCAATCTTCTTCTTAGCCTTTGGGTAGCACAATGGAGATCAAGGTTACTTGAGTGGTATCTTTATATGGGTTACAATTGAATGAAGAAACAACACGTTTAGCCAAATTTATATTCACGTAGATTATAATTTTCTCACTCCACAGTTTTGGGGAGTAGCCAACTGTTTGAATACCTACTTAATTGTATCAAATCCAAGATTTTATAACCAATATTTTCTAACGAAGCAGGGACTATCTTATTCACAGCTATTAAATGGAAGAATTAGGCACACAAAACAAATGCACAACACACCACAGTATCTTCATTACTGGGGAATCAATTACATTTATAATGAGAGAGTGACTTCAACAGAATCCATTAAAAACGGATATGGAACCACTTATTTTCTAATAAATCTAACAAATAACAATATTCTATCTAATCATGACATTTTACCATTATTTTCCAACACTCTCCTTTAATGGAGAAACACAATTTTTACAATACACAATAATAATAAACATTCTAAAAACTCACTAACTTTGTCTGACATGATCTTCATCAACGATTACATCCACTTTGAACTTCCAGGTTTTCACTCTTTTCTTCTTCACACATTCGAGCTTCTCATTTCATTCATTTAAAACATAACTACTTCTCACCATCATTGACGAACTTACAATATCAACAATATTGAAAAACTCAGCTCGTTAGAGCTTCCACTATAAAAAAATTTCAAGTAATAAACCACTCTATGGACCTACCACCATCTTTAGTGATCTGAAATTTAACTTGATCTAAAATTCAAGATCTTTTAACCATTCTTTGCATGTGGATTTTTAACTATTAACCACCTTTGTAATGAAAAATTAAAGAACATCCATCAAGCACATGAGCACATAAACATGTAAGCAAACCATATATGAACAAGAATTGGTAACGGAGTTCACCAGACCCCCTAGCTACGTCTCCGGGCCACTTTCCAAATGGGAAGGCCGATATATTAAGTATTCAAATGCTTACAAAGTGAGTTCTGAATTTTGTCTGTCATATACAGTAACATACTTCAACAACAACTGGAAGATGAAATTCTGAGACTTTTGAGTATGAACATGAATACCTTTCTGTGTATCTGAAAGATTATGTGAGCACTTTTCTGTCTGGATGCTTGAATGCAAAAACTGAAGCTGGATCTGGAATCCTTGCGAAAAACTGAGACTTTTGAGTATAAACTCGATATATTTCAGAACTGGACTTAGAATGCCCTTCTTGGCACAATTCCCAAAATCTGCCTCTGATCTGTACAGTTCGTACGGCCTCGGGATGCATGCAAATCTAGAACCACCTCGATCTATGTGCAAAACCACCTCGGTTTGCATGCAAATCCACCTTGAGTTGTGTGCAAAACCACCTCGGTCCACGTACAAAACCACCTTGGTCATTGTACAAAACCACCTCGGGTTGCATGCCAGTCTCTGCTTGCATCAAAACTTCCCCCCTCGGGATCCATGCCCATGCCTCATTTAAATAATGGAAAAGCAAACCAAAAAAGGGGCGTGGGCCATCGGCCACGCACCCACCCAAATCCCATCAATTTTGGCACTCTATAATGCTATCGCGCCACTTCTTGCCATGTCTCATGGCTGTGGCACGTTGGTAGTTGTGGTGGTTAGGGGTGGCGAAAGTTCCGGGGTCAAACCCGCGAGCTTCTCCTCCCACTGCATATGTGATTTGATATATGATATGGCATATGGTTTGAACTTTGGTGTATTTATATGGTTTGGATATATATGGTTTGAACTTTGGATATATGGCATGGTTTAATAACATATAAATACCAAGGGGGCCTTGGTGTTGGCAAGGTTGAGGGATAATCCCTTGACCACCCCCTTTTTTCCAAACCATGGGATCATGGTGGCCTTATCCTAAGGTCTTGGGTTAAATTCCCATAGCCCCAAATTACATTTTTTCACCATTTCTAACCATTTTTCACCATCTTTGATGAAATTTCAACTGTTGATATCTTTGTCATCTGGAGGTCATTTTTCTCGAATCGAACGTCACCAGAAAGCTATTGACGAGCTCTTCCACTTTGTAAAATTTACTTTTCATTTTGAATACTTTAACTCTGTCTAATTTTAAGATGATCCACCTAGATCAAACCTTCCGACTGGAAATATTTTTGGCCACAAAAAGTATGAAATCATTCAGAAAATAAGTGAGGACATGTTTGTCTCACTTGTCCTGTATCACCTATCCATTCTTCCTAGAACCTGTACATCTGACTCAACAATACAACAATCAACACCTCACTGACATTGTTAAGTACATTAATCACATTCTTAATCACATCTTCATTCAACATTGTCGGAACCAACCACATACTGCTGATGAGTAATAAGCTGAATATAAACATTGAACCTCTGAAAGAGATTGTACCCAAACCATGCTGACTTTTAACCATAGAAACCCTATCAACCAAAACAGGTGCATTGTAGTGAAATGACACTTCCTTTTCATGCTTAGGATTCTTTTCTTCCTTACATTGTATAGACATAAGTGCCAAATTTCGACTTGCATTAACAACCCTTTTTAATTGTTGTGTAGTGCCCAATGATTTGTCATTTTTGAATGAATGTGAATGCACTATGTACTCAATTCCTTCTTTAAATAAGTGATACTGATTATGTTCTCGATAGAAGATTGCTTTTCGATCATATAAGTACGGACTACCCAACACAATTCCACAGATATCTAGTGGGACCACATCAAATTCAACCTCATCTACAAACTTAGATGTAATTGCAAACTTTAGATCACATTGTTGTGTTACTTGTAATCTTTTATCTTTGCATACCTAGCCTAATGGATAAGGTTTCTTATGTGGTTTTGTTTTTAATCCCAATTGCTTAACTACTTCTTCTAAAAGAAGATTAGCTTGAGATCCACTATATATGAGTGTGTCGACCTTTGTTTTTTTTGTAATCACTCTTATATGAAACAATGCATTCCTCTTTCTATCCTTAGAATTGTCATCATCTTTAGAAGTAGAAGCACATGAAGAACCAATTTTAGAATCATTATCAACAATAGATTTACCTTTCACGCCTATGATTGTTATCTTTGTTTCATCCTAGGAATCTGATCCAAGGTCCTCAACGATAACCGTGGCTATTTGCTTCCCATTTTGATCCTTAAACCACTTAAGTTTCATTTCAGGATGTAGCTTCCAACACTTTGCCTCTTCATGCCCTTGCTTTTGACAATGTGAGCATGTAGGTCTCTCATCACCCTTCTTCATTGTAGCTGCATGTTTACTTTTCCACTTTTCCTTGCCTTCTTTTGTCTGGACGAATTTAGCTGAAGAAACATCATGAACACTCTTCCCTTTTGACTCAATGTGAGTTGCTTGAACACCTACCTCATCAAGGTTAGTCGGATTAAACATCAATATCATATGACGTAAATAACTATGCAATCTTCCTATGTATTTGAGAAGAGTTTCCTGAGTGTAGAGGGGTATACCAAGTACCAAGGCTCTTTTTCAAAATTCCTATGTGTATTCTTACACACTTTGTCCCTTACTTTGCCTCAAATTCTGCCAATCCATCATAGCTTGCTGCATATACCCTAATGGATAAAATTGTTTTTTGAGTGTTGAAATGAACTCATACCAAGAGGAAACAATTTTGCCTTTTGTGGCAAGATCCTCTTGAGATCTTCTCTCCCGGCAAATGAGAGCAGTCTCTCCAAGTCAGAGAGAAGCCAACTGAATTTTAACAGCATCTTCAGTAAACTTTTGAATCCTACAATAAACTTCAATTTGATGGATCTAGTTGTCCAATTTTTCGGCATTAAGCTCTCCATTATACATAGGTAATTCAAACTTAATATCAAGCTTTAAATGAGGCATATTAAGATCAACTTTTTTTTTTTCAAATGGAGAAGGAATAGAACCATCAAGAAAAGATGGAGAAGTTGGTGGAGTTTTAGGGGGTTCCTCACCACCTCCTTCTTTTTTATCTTCTGTATAAGATGGTCGACATTGTTCACCTTTCTTTCGATCTTGATAGAGCTCCTCTACCATCATTTGCATTCTCATGAAAGATTTCAAAAATTCCCCTTCAAAAGGGATAGAAGAAGTTGCTTCTTCTCCTTTTGGTGAAGACATCCTTCCTCTTCTTCAACCAATCTCTAGATCAAACTCTTCAAGTTCTCCTTCACCACGTTGAAGCTTGGACCTTGTTAAGATAAACTCAAAAATGCACTGGTTAACCTCACTCTGATACCAACTTGATCTGAAATTTAACTTGATCTAAAATTCAAGATCTTTTAACCATTATTTGCATGTGAATTTTTAATTGTTAACCACCTTTGTAATGCAAAATTAAAGAACATCCATCAAGCACATGAGCACATAAACATGTAAGCAAACAATCTATGAACAAGAATTGGTAACGTAGTTCACCAGAACCCCTGGCTACGTCTTCGGGCCACTTTCCAAATGGAAAGGCCGATAGATTAAGTATTCAAATGCTTACAAAGTGAGTTTTGAATTATGTCTGTCATATATAGTAACAGACTTCAATAACAACTGCAAGATGAAATTCTGAGACTTTTAAGTATGAACATGAATACCTTTTTGTGTATCCGAAAGATTATGTGAGCACCTTTCTGTCTGGATGCCTAAATGCAAAAACTGAAGATGGATCTGGAATCCTTGCAAAAAACCGAGACTTTTGAGTATAAACTCGATATATTTTAGAACTGGACTCAGAATGCCCTTCTTGGCACAATTCCCAAAATTTGCCTCTCATCTGTATAGTCTATATGGCCTCAGGATGTGTGCAAATCTAGAACCGCCTCTAGCTACGTGTGAAACCACCTTGGTTTGTGTGCAAAACCACCTCGGGCTGCATGCAAAACCACCTCGGTCTGCATGCAAAACCACCTCAGTCACTGTGCAAAACCATCTCTGCCTGCATCAAAACTTCCCCCCTCGAGATCCGTGCCCATGCCTCATTTAAATAATGGAAAAGCAAACCAAAAAGGGGCGTGGGCCATAGGCCACATGCCCACCCAAATCCCATCAATTTTGGCACTTTATAATGTTATCGCGCCACTTCTTGCCACGTCTCATGGCTGTGGTGCGTTGGTAGTTGTGGTGGTTAGGGGGGGCGGAAGTCCCATGGTCAAACCCGCGGGCTTCTTCTCCCACCGCATATGCGATTTGATATATGATATGGCATATGGTTTGAACTTTGGTGTATTTATATGGTTTGGATATATATGGTTTGAACTTTGGATATATGGCATGGTTTAATAACATATAAATACCAAGGGGGCCTTGGTGTTGGAAAGGTTGAGGGCTAAGACCTTGACCACCCCCTTTTTTCCCAACCATGGGGTCATGTTGGCCTTATCTTAAGGTCTGGGGTTCAATTCCCATAGCCCCAAATTACATTTTTTAACCATTTCTAACCATTTTTCACCATCTTTGACGAAACTTCAACTGCTGATATCTTTGTCATCTGGAGGTCGTTTTTCCCGAAACAAACGTCACCAGAAAGCTGATGACGATCTCTTCCACTTTGTAATATTTACATTGCATTTTGAATACTTTATCTCTATCGAATTTTAAAATGATCCACCTGGATCATTTAGGATATTTAGCTTTCGGCTAACCATTAGTTGCTAGGAAGGTGGTCTAGATACTAAAAGTGTTCAAAAGTTAATCATACAACTTGACCTCTTAAACACCTATACAAGCACACAAAACATAACCAGTAACTGTTGTTCTTGAAGCCCAAAGCACAACAAGACCCACCAGCATATAACAAACTGTATGTGTTCTCAACATCGAAGACCATGAGAACCACTAATTTAATTATGGTACTATGTTGTGTAATAGGTTCTACATTGATACATTTGAACAATAACACACTAGCAAACCAAAATTAGTGATTAAGTTGTGGCTGATGAACGTTGATAGGCCTCTTTAGATTCAACAGAGATTCGGTTGCTTCAGATTCAAGAGTGGTTGATGAATCTAAGAGTCTGTCGCTTCAGATTCAAGAGTCGACTGCTTCAGATTTATAAATATATCCCCAAAATAAAACACGTATATGCAACAAATGTGGAATTCAAGAGTCTCTCGCTTCAGATTCATAATTATATCCCCAAAATAAAACACATACTTGCAACAATATGACACTTTAATCCTGGTTAATTAGGTAAACTTGGCAATCACTCGTTAGGGCAGTAAATTATTAATCATATTAAGTAAATGTGAAAAAGTAAACAAGTAAACGTAAGCATTTATAAATGCAAGGAAGTTATCAATATTAAATTTCATTCATTGATTTGAGAGGATGACTAAGAATATGCCAGCATCTTCAATTGTTAGCCATCAGATTAGAATTTTAGATTAAAAGGTGATTAATTGTGCCCATCTCCAATAGGTATACGCCTTTCGGCATAATTACATTACAAGCATATGAGGTCGATGGGCTACCTTTACTTAGAATGAGTGTGTGCCTTCACATCAAGTTGCTCCTTCACTAAGAATGTTGATGTGCCCAACAATCTCCACGTCAGGATAAAAATGCAGTTACCACAATAAAAATGAATGTTGTGATCTCCTTATTAGCACAATGAATTGAAGAAAACCTCCTAGATCCACCGATCCCTCAATGCATCCAATTTTAACATTGAACCCTAATTATTGGTGAATTACTACAAAATTTAATTGTTGGAACGACCTACATTATCTCACACACATACATTATCTCACACACAAAGGACAATTTCTCTCCCCAAACATCCACCACGTCTTTTTCCCACTCTTCCGTTAAGTGCTTCCTCAGACTGGTCAATCTGATATACGAACAAAGAGAATAAAGTTTCTACAGTAAAATACACAAAGTTCTTCAGACTTTTGGGCACTCCCCTAAGGGAGTTAATCAAAAGCACTCGACTCTAATACCAAAATGGAAAAATTAAACACACAAAAAAAAATGCAAAACACACCACTATCTTCATTACTAGCAAATCAATTACATTTATAATGAAAAAACGGCTTAAAAAACGATCTAGAACCACTTATTTTCTAAATAAATCTAACATATAACAATATTCTATCACATTTGGCCATTATTTTCCAACCCTATTTCCCTTATTGTATACTATCTAAGAAGAGCCTTATGATTCCATTAAGGAGTACTTGAGATATGTCCAAGACCCCGTACTTAAATCCATATAGGGATTCATAGTCTAAGACCCCGTAATTAAGTCCATATAGACACTCATAGTCCAGAAACTTTGACATCTAAAGTCTAGTACCCATAATTGACTTACAAATATCTATGAAACTTTGACATGTAAAGTCGAGTACCCATAATTGATTCCTTACATATATCTATGATTCACAATCTTGGGAAACTTTGACATCTAAGGTCGAGTACCCATAATTGATTCCTTACATATATCTATGGTTCACAATCTTGGGATGAATAAATGTTCAATTTTAAAAAGTCGTAGATGTCTAATTTTTTGCTCCTAGGGGCAAGCCAGTTTCTCGTGACTCCGTTAATTTGTGTAAAATGAGATACTCTTACGTAAGTCGCGTCGTTGGGACGTTGCCTTGAACTGTCGCGGCCTGTCCGCCTGCAAGATTCTTCTCATGTCGTTGAAAGACGCGGCCATTGGAAACGGAGGCAGCCAGACTTTCCTTCTTTGGGTTGCGTTGTGTTGGGACGTGGAGACTGAGAAGCTGCATGCACCGCATCTGTTCCTCTCTTTCTCCTCTTCGTGTTGTGCTGGTCGCCCTCTTCCCCTGCCCTCCCTCAACGTTCTTCGTGTTGTGCTGGTCGCCCCACTCCCCTCAGCGTCCATAAATACAAAGTTAATACCCACCAACTCTTCATACATTCTCAGTTGTAATCCATCCATCAAGGTAACGAAGAAAGAAAAGAAAGAAGCGCAATGGGTGTCTTCACGATTAAATGGGTGAGTTTAGGCGTGGCCCTTCTCCTTCTCCTTCACTGGGGCACCCCCACTGTTGATGCASATGAAGACRKCTTGTATGGAGAGGAGGTGCAGCARCAACGACGGTCGTGTGAGCAGCAGAGATTGTCTTCTTGCCRGGAGTACYTGGAACGCCGGAGASATCAGCCATCGGAAAGATGCTGCGAGGAATTGCAAAGAATGTCTCCACAATGCCGATGCCAAGCCATACAGCAAACGCTTGAGGACGTCTTCATGGATTCCGATTCTCAGGACGGTGCACCACTTAATCAACGCCGCCGCCAGCGCCGCGGCCAAGGGCGCGGAATGGAAGAAGAGGAGGTGGTGCAGAGAGCCGAAGAGCTTCCGAATACCTGCAATGTCCGCCATTCCCCCCGCAGCTGCCATCTTCAACGCCACTCTCGTAAGTCACTCCATGAACGTTACCAATTATTCACTTATAGTAATTAATTTGTCTAGATATAATTACATTTATTCATTCTTTCATTCATTTATGTTATTCATTATCTACCCTGCCATTGCCGTAGTTCATATATGTAATTATTTCTAGAAGTTCTTCCATGCTATAGCCAATGATTTTTTTGTTTTGTTTTGATTGGTTTGTGCACAGGTTATTCCATAACAGACACTAGATTTTGAGTGACCAAGTACCATGTCTATGTATCTAAATAAAGAAGCTGCTGGCACTTCAGTATGTATGTACGGGGTTTTGGCACTTCAGTTTGTATGTACGGGGTTTTGTAGGAGCTTATAAGTATATATAGGCTCTACACCATAGTCGGCCGGCTGTCTCCCGTATGTAATAAAGGACTGAATGAATAAGAAAATGCAATATAAGTAAATTACTCAGCAAGGAGTGAAATTGTCCAACATAGCATGCATACATTTCGCCTTAGATTTGGATTTATTTGGTATTTTAACAACATAACAAAATTTATTTGGTTTTTTAATAACATACCAATTTTGTTAATCACCTTGGAGTTGTATTTATTTGTTTTTTTAACAACATACCAATTTTGTTAATCTCAAGATTAAGTGGATCATGTAGTCTATTAATTGACCACCTCAAACCTGCAATACACATATTTACAATGTGAGGTACAAACACCATATTTTACATTATTTTACCCTGCAGGGCAGGGAATATTGAAATCGTCGAGGCTTGAAATAGTTACGCCTTCAAATTAATACAAGCTATTAATCAACGGAGTTAATCAGTTTAAACTCAAATAGAGTTTTGACATTATTTTCAAACCTGTTGTCATCAATTTATAGCCCAAATAATTTTGAGAGTTTTCAGAATTTTGGCATTATTTTTATATTGCTAGAGTGTAATCAGTTTATATTTTAGTTTTCCTACTTTCCTCATTATTTTGATATCACTATACATTATTTTTATATCACTCTACAGTCACAAGTCACAGTGTAATCAATTTAATTTTAAATAGAGTTTTGGCATTATTTTTATATATTCGTGTGTCCTGCCACGTGGTGCTTTGTGCTGCTTTCTCCCCACTTCCGAAGTACACGATCTGTTAATGCGTGTCTTCCATTGATCGACGACTATAAATTACTTCGGCTCTTCGGGCTTTGGGAGTTTCAACCTCTCCACACTCGCTTTCTCCAGAAGTTGACGATCTGTCGATGAGTGTCTCCCACAGATCGACGGCTACAAATCACTTCGGCTCTTCGGGTTATGGGAGTTTCAACATCTCTACACTCGTTTTCTTCGGGTTATGGGAGTTTCAACATCTCTACACTCGTTTTCTCCCAAAGTGATTTCACCCAAAGTCAATGAATTTCCGCCATGTAACATTCTTCTCTCTGACGTGATGTATTTGCACAAGTTGATCCCACCATATGGATGCCTTTCCTTTAAGTTGGTAAATGACAATTCTTCCCTCTGGATGAGAAGAATAGTTCTGCAATTGGAAATATTTCCTCATGCCAAGCAACCATGTCTCAGCATCTTCATCTTTCTTGTGTTCTTCATCAAAAGTAGGAGGCTTGATTTTATTCATTTTACCCTTTAGTTCATCCACTTTCGATTTCCTATGCTTTTTGGTAGGAGACGGACTTGAACTGCTGTGTGATCTCTTATTGGAATGTTTTTGGGGAGTGACAGTGATGCCTGTTGATGCTCCTTGATATTCCTTTCTTCTTAGGGGTCTCGCAACTCCCTGTTTTGCTTGAGCCACTCTCCTTATCCAACTTATTTTCAATTCTTTCCAGGCTCCACCTCAGCTTTATGGAACTCTCCCTGTTGCTCCCTAGATTTTATGAGCTTTTTGTTATCTTCTTGGTGAGTCTGGACATCTTTATGCAACTTTTCAATGATTTTCATCATGTTTCCTTCTTTATCTATCTCTTCTTCATGCCCATTGAAGTTTGTTCCTTCAAATCCCAAATGGACATCCCCTCCTCTTGCTTCATTCTCTGAATTGTAAGCATCCTGTGTGTCCTCCATTCCTCTGCACTATGCGACAATTCCATTCGGTTCTGTCAATTGTTAACTCTACAAAATCTTTTAATAGATGACCACTAACTTGGCCCATCCAAGATCAGTGTTTATTTAATTGCATTAGATAGATATATATTTATAAGTGTGAATACCAGATGTTATCTCTATCTTCCTGTTAAGTTTTATATGTGATTATTTCCATAAAGTTACTCGATAGCATGGTCTGGCCTGTTATTTAAGCCGAGAATGTCACATAAATGGTATCAGAGTAGTAAAGGAAAATTTAAGGTTTCTTTGGTAGCGTTACCCGACAGGGGTTGATGTTGGGGGTCGTTACAAATTGGTATCAAAGCCATGGTTTCAACACTAAGCCTGGATGGGCCATGTTAGTGATTAACGAGACAATTATTTTAGAGTGAATTGTTATCAAAAGAGACAAAATTCAAGGTTCAGAGCGTCCCTGGGTGTAAGGAGTGCGTCGACAACGCCTTTGACTCAAAAATCTTGGAAGAAATAGCTTGAGTTTTCTCATGAAGGGATGCAAAGATCTGTTGCAAGGAGTTCACAGATTCGAAAGTCAACTAAGTATCGAAGAAACCCTCTAAGGAGAAGTGGGTTCGAGAAACGAAGCTCAGGAGAGATAGGGGGAAGAAATATTCAAAGGGGGAGAAACTGTAATGTCCCTTTCCAAATAGGAGCTATAGAAGATGATGCTTAATGGTCTAAACCGCCCCGTTAGACTATATCTAGGGCCAAAGAGGGGTAAACAAGGTTACTAGAGGTCACTCCAGTCACAGGTGTTATATTCAGAAAGTGACATTGAGCTAAAAAAGGGTTAAAAGCGTTTTTAAGTCATTATGAGCTAAAAATATAAGTCAACAGTGAATTAGGGTTTCAACAGTGATTTAGGGTTTTGGAAGTCAACAACGAATTAGGGTTTCAGCATGATTTAGGGTTTTGGAAATCAACAATGAATTAGAGTTTCAACATGATTTAGGGTTTTAGAAAGCTATAAAGGAAAGGTCAGCGACCTAATTCATCATTATGCAGATTATGACTTGTCATTGAGGAGAAGAGGCACATCTCATGAGAGATAGTTCAGTGTATTCCAGGAGGAAGACACCAGTTGGCTAATTTCGCTGTTGAAAGACACACCCTAGTCACCGGGAAGATCATCTAAGTCTTCCATCATTCTTCATTGATTCCACAGTGCTCCCATATTCTGGATTATGACTTGTCATTGAGGAGAAGAGGTGCATATCAGGAGAGATAGTTCAGTGTATTCCAAGAGGAAGACACCAGTTGGTTGATTTCTGTGTGGAACGACACACCCTAGTCACCGGGAAGATCATCCAGGTCTTCCATCATTCTTCATTGATTCCGCAGTGCTCCCATATTCTGGGTATTATCTTTTAGTTTCTTATTTGTATTCTGGCTAAGATCCTTTTTGTTTTTTGATCTAGCCGAGTGTTGTTATTTTATTCAGCCACAGTTGCTTATTTGTATTCTGGCTAAGATCCTTTGTCTTTTGATCTAGTCGAGTATTGCCAGTTTATTCAGCCGCATTCGGCCATTTTGTAATCGATAGAGATATCATAATACAAACTTTGTAGTCCTTTGTCGCGTTTATTATTTGTATGATCATTTATATGTTGTAAACCTTTCATCCTACACATACATTACAGTGGTATCAGAGCTTTAGTCCTGCCAACCTGTGACTAAAGACAATGAGTGCAGTAGAAAACCCAAAGGGCCATGAACACATAGGTGACGAATATGTCACTTACAACAGGCATCAGGAAAGAAGGCATAGGCCTAATTTTCCCCCTTTTCCTCCTAGCTCAGAGGAAGAGGAAGAGGCACACAGAGAAGCAAAGAGAAGGGAAGAGCGTGAGCCTGAGCACGAGGCATAGAGGATGCTAGGAGATAGATATGAGCAACCAAAGGGCAGTGGCAAAGCCCCCGTAGATCCAGAGGCAACTTTCATGAAGGTTATCAATGGTATGTTAGCTAGTCAATGGACCATGTCTTAGTCCTTCGCACAGGTGGTTGATAGATTGGCTAGAGTGGGCACCCCAGATACACAAGTTCTGCATGTAGCACAGGGGAACTCAGGAGCAGGAAGTAGACCCCATTCACCCTCTCGCACATACACCTCTGCGAGTAAGATTCCCATACCCTTGTTTCCTAGTTTCTAGAGGGCACCCTCGGTAGAAGCATCGCCACCAATAGCACAGAGGCCACCCACTCATGCCGACAACATTGCAGAGTATAGGAGGGAGTATGAAACATTGGGTCGTGACTTCCATCAAGACATGACCTTAGTCGAGTACTGTGGACTCAGACTCAGGAACCACCCCAAAGAGCTGCAGAGGGGAGGACCACAATAGCAATAGGGGCATAACCTCGATTTCATCCGAAAAGTTGGGAAACTCACCATCCCTTCTTTCGAAGGATCGTCCAAATACACCGCCAGAGCTTGGGTACAAAAGATAGACATGTATTACAAGCTCAACCAGATGACCGAGACAGAGGCCATCAGTTTCATGACCTTACACTTGGAGGGTGAGGCACACGAGTGGTGGTATCATGGACTGGTGAAATTGGGTCATAGTCGCATCACCTCCGATAGGGATTTTATAGATAGGCTCATGGATAGGTTTGACCGGAAGGATCTCGAGATACACTTCAGGGATCTAGCCCAGTTGAGACAATTTGGCACAACAGAGGCGTTCATCACAAAGTTTCAGTGGATAGCCATGTCAGTGACAGATATATCAGAGCCCAGGATGATCATAGTATTCAAAGAAGGACTCACAGAGCCTTTGAGAGGATGGGTGAAGGCATACATGCCTCCCACTTTGCAGGATGCCATCCTTCGCACTCAAGATCTAGTAGAATCAATGCCAAAGACTAAAACTTTCTCCAAACAATTTATGCCCCGGAAGGATCAAGACAGGAAGCCATTCTAGAGAGAATGGAAGGGAAAGGAGAAGTTGGATGATGAGACTAGGCGAGAGCTTATGAGGAAGAAGCTTTGCTTCAGCTGTAGAGATCCTTGGGTCCTAGGCCACAGGTGCATGGGCAAAGGAGAGATTCATTATATTGAGGTAGCAGCAGACAATGTGGACAGTGAGGAGGAGGAGCATGAAAGTGGATCCACTAGTTCAGAGGAGGAGTTAGCACCAACAGAGGAGCAGCGTCGCTATAGACCACCAACACCGATAGGAGCTGCCCATCCTCAAGTAGTCCCACAACCGCCAGAACAGGATAATAGGAGGAAACCAACAAAGGGAGGTGTCATAGCGACCCTTTCTGGTGTTCCCAAGTATGATACCCTCTGTATCAGAGGGATTATTCAGGGGCAATGGGAAATTTCCCTGATAAATGGTGGGGCCACCCACAACTTCATCAATGCTTCACTAGTATCGAGATGGGCACTTCAAACAGAGGAGTTTGAGGGGTTTGATGTTGCGATAGAAGATGGCCACATAGTGGAGTGTCTAGACAGAGTTTCAAACTTAGAGATGCTGTTAGGAAAATACACAGTGAGAGACACATTTTATGTGGTTGACCTATCAGACACAGATGTGGTGTTAGGAGTTCAGTGGATGATTACCTTGGGAAAAATCACTACCAACTACCAAACCTTGGAAATGGGATTCAAAGATCAGGATGGGAAGAAGGTTGTTCTAAGAGGTATGTCGACAAGAGCACCCATGACAGTTTCAGCCAAGAGGATGGAGATAATAATTAGACATGGGGAGGTAGCATATGCCGCAGAATGCTTGATCACTAGTCAGAAGGATTCAAAAGGTCGACAACAATACCATACATAGATAAAGAATTTATTGGGATGACATCAACAGGTCTTTGAGGCAATTCCACCAGGGGGACCACCTGACAAGGGGTTTGAGCACACCATTGAGTTGGAGGAGGGGGCCAAACCTATGATCACCCTCCCCTATCATCATCCTAGGAGGTTCAAGGATGAGATAGAGAAGGCAATCAAGGAATTGTTGGTGATGGGACACATCAGACCGAGCAACAACCCATTTGCTTCTTCAGTTGTCTTAGTTCTGAAGAAGGATTGCACCATGAGGATGTGCATTGATTACCAAGCCTTGAACAAGAAAAACATCAAGAGTCGGTACCCTATCCCATGCATTGAAAAGTTGATGGATGAACTGCATGGGAAAATTTTCTTCTCAAAAATTGATCTACGCTTTGGATATCATCATATCAACATCTAAGAGTAGGACATAGAGAAGACGGAATTTTGATGTCATTTTGGACACTTCGAGTTCCTGGTTATGCCATTTGGGCTAGCCAATGCACTCGCCACATTCCAGTCTTGCATGAACCATATATTCAGGGATCGGTTAAGGAAATTAGTCTTGGTTTTCTTCGATGCTATCTCGATCTATAGCCGGTCATGGCAAGAGCATATGAGGCACCTGGATGAGGTATTGAGCATCATGGAGGCACAGTCATTATATGCCAAAGAGTCCAAGTGCGATTTCAGCTGCTTTACTTAGGCCACATCATCAGTGCACAGGGGGTACAGGTGCACCAAAAGAAGATCAGGGCCATTATGGATTGGTCGATGCCCAAGAACATGACAGAATTGAGGAGCTTCTTCAGGTTGTGCAATTATTACAGACAGTTTTTCCGGGGTTTTTCTCATCTTGGAACACCGCTGACAGATCTTACCAAGCATGGGGCCTTCATATGGACCGAGAAATCATAGGAATTCTTTGATCACATGAAGGAAGTCATGGGAACTTATCCAGTGTTGGCACTACTAGAATTCACCTTTCCATTTGTACTAGAGTGTGACACATTCGACGAAGGGATCAGTGCAGTTTTGATGTAGGGAGGACACCCCATTGTATTCAAGAGCCAGAAGCTTAGTCAACTTGAGAGGCTGTACTCCATTTATGACAAGGAAATGTTGGCAATCATGCATGCCTTGACCAAGTTCAAACAATATTTGGTGGGAAAAAAATTCGTGTTCAAGACCGTTCACAACAGTTTGAAGTATTTCCTTGAGCAGAAGGACCTCGGTGAGCACCAACAGAAATGGGTGACGAAGGTATAGTAATTCAACTTTGACATAGAGTATGTGAAGGGGAAGAAGAACATTGTGGCCGATGCACTATCGAGGAGACTTGTGGCATGTTCTTTGATGGAGATTTCAGCAGATTGGAAATCCCACTTGTTAGTGGAATATTCCAAGAATAAGTTCTCTTGTGAGGTGATGGATGGGAAGATATAAGATGACCGGTATAGGGTCATTGACGATGTCATATTTTACAAGGATAGAGTCTACTTGGTGCAAGATTTAGGGCTTAAGAAGAAGATCCTCACCGCAATTCATGATTCACCTCTAGCAGGCCATCAGGGGTTTTTCAAAACCTACAGACATATCAGAGAGAGGTTCTCATGGAAGGACCTCAAACAAGACGTTATGAGACACATCAGTGAGTGTGTGACTTGCCAGCAGAACAAGTCAGAGCATGGTCTTCTAGCAGGGCTACTTCAGCCACTCCCCATGATGCAGACGCACACCCTACCACGAGCACGTCCTCTCTCACAGGACCTTCTTCTTCTCGGCCCGAAGAACTCAAAGGTTCTTCTATTTCCCTATCGGGAAATCTGTACCCACAACAATCTCCCTCGAGGTCTCCTCGTTGTTCCCGGGAGATAAGATAGATCTCGCTATCTCGCGAGTTCGTGACTCAAGCCTCCAATTTTTCCTTTCAAAATCTTGCGATACCCGATCTGACGATATGGGTATATCTCCTTCCACATGCAACCATGGGCTAGGCTTAATGTTAGCGCTTCTCGCGACCTTGAAATCTCACGACCTCACAACCTCGTGACCTCGTCGGTTGAACCGTCGAGTTTCACCCTCCTAGTCCACGAGTCCGAGAGATGCGCGGTCCCACCTTATGCTCTGCCACGCATCCACACGAATCTCGGCTCCTCGACACTTTACGACTCGATGTTCACGCGAACCTCGGCTCCTCGGTACTTCGCAAATCGCAAATCCTAATGCCAATATTTCGGGACTTCTCGTAGCGAGATCCCGAGATGATCCCTTCGTGCCACCTGTACTCCACTCGCCGTCTCCACTATGGCCCACACTACCTCCAGCTGTTGGGATTTCACCTTCTCGCAACCTCGCGATCCCCGCCCCCAAATTGTCGGACCTTTTCCTGCGAGGTCCCGAGACGTGATCCTTCGCTCAGATCCAATGGTTCTCGTGTAGTCTGGATCCAATGATTGTCCTTCTCTCGCGCCTCGTGTCCTCGTGACTTTGAGCACTCACTACTTGGGCTCTCAACCTGTGAACTCCCTAGTTTGCGAGATCTCTCGATCTCTCACCACCTGTCCTCCTCAGATGGACGACTACGATCTTCTCACTCCTTCATCGCCTCGCGTCCTCACGCCTCGTGACTTTTAACGCCAAATGCTTGGGCGTTCACCCTCTGAGCTCCGATTTTGCGAGATATCTTGATCTCCGACACCTGTCCCCTTTAGATGGATGACTCTTATCCTCTCTCTGATTCGCTACTCTTTCTACTCAACTTTTGGGCTCCAACTCCCGAGTTTCCGACACACGATACCCCGTGTCGATCCTACGGCTCTTGTGACTCGAAATCGATAGCTCTGCCTCTCTTGAGCTTCAAACTCTTCGGCCCTTCTCTCCGTAACCTCCTTGCACCTCTGCAAGATCTGACGTTCCTCGAAAATTCACGAAATCTCCGCTGAAGATTTCGACCGTCCATTCTTCCTTGGTTAATCCATGAAACGAAAGAGAGTATCTCTCCACGAGACTCCTTCGCCACTTCGTCAACCTACGATGCTTCTTGTAAATTCAAGTCGCACTTATCTGCACTAATCTTTAGCGACTCAGAGGTCTACCCTTCCTGAGCTTTTCACGTCTCAACTTCGAAGAGGTTCTCTGCACACACTCTTTGCGGCAGTTCTCAAACACGTCTAAGTGTTGAGTCCTCTTGACTCTGCGCACACCTGCAACAGCAGTCCTCCAAAGCTCCTGCTCATTTTCATGACTGAGACTCTCCTTAGCTTGCACACTCCTTGCATGGCTTAAGCAATCCACTTGCACTTCTGAGTTCTTTGAGAACAAGAGTTTACTCTCTGAGCCTTCTGTCAATGCACTCCTTGCGGATGACTTCAACTGCACTCCCTGCAGGAATCCTTGCTCAAAAGAGAAACAATTGTAACTCACCTCACTTCCTCTTAGAATTCAATCCCGACACATGAAGTCATACACACAGCATGATAACAGATGCATAATAGGAAGAAATATTCATAAGTAGAGCATTCAACACACACACACAGGGAATAACACAACAACCATGA
Source organism: Picea engelmannii (assembly GCA_009831015.1). Taxonomy (NCBI): domain Eukaryota; kingdom Viridiplantae; phylum Streptophyta; class Pinopsida; order Pinales; family Pinaceae; genus Picea; species Picea engelmannii. The sequence continues at coordinate 230,106 of ML801565.1, read as the reverse complement.
ATTTGAATCAATTTTTTCTTATTAATTCAAGATCTATACATGGGTGTTCTTTACAACTATCTTCTATTCTCCTATGTTCCAGACTCTTCTTCCTCCTGCTACAAATGAACTAACTTACAATGATAAAAATGAGGGTGTCTATATTCGGTTTTCCCTCCTCCTTCTAGAACTATCTAATCTAAGAATTCAATTCTATCTGCCTGCAACTACTACTATAAATGCCTCTGTCTATCTCAGACGAGAGCATATGGCTCGAGGTCTGATTATATTTTTACCAAGGTGCTTTCATTAAATGATCTCATTTAAGTTTAGCGCGTCAACTTCAAGAGAAGATTTTAAAATTCAAAAACTTGCGCTGGACGTCTTCCAGCTGTCTTCTTCTTCCATGTTGGTTTTGCTTATCGTGAGGGGTGCTCCTGCATCACACTCCCTCACTTGAAAATTTGCATGGGCTCCTGTCCATGAGCTCCTGCATGATATTCCCATGCTTCTGAATCCCTACTTCAGTCTCCCAGCTGGCATCTTCAACTGGATGACCCTTCCATTTAATCAAATATTCAAAATATTCTTTCCTTCTGGTTTTCTTACCCACTCTTTTATTCAGTATCTGCTCCCTCTGTGGCTCTTCTGCAACTGGCATCTGCTTCTGCCACTGGATCTTTGGTTGTTCATCATTTTCTGCTCCTTCTTCATCATCTTTATATGGATATAAATCCGAAACATTAAATATCGGAGATATTCCAATGCCATCTGGTAACTCAATTTCATAAGCATTCTGTCCCATTTTATTCAAGACTTTGCATGGCCCAATTTTCTTCATCTTCAGCTTATTGTATGTTCCTCTCGGGAACCTTTCTTTCCTCAAATGTGCCAGAACTAGATCACCAACTTCAAACTGAAGTTGTCTCCGATGCTGATCTGCTCTGCGCTTGTACTCCTGGCTTGACTTCAACAGTCGCTCCTTCACCTGGCTGTGAAGTTCCTTCATCGCTTCAGCGAATTCTCTTGCACTAGCACTACTAGTATCAGTCTATTCTGAATCCCTCAATTCAGAAACCCCTCTTGGCTTTCTTCCATACACAATCTGAAATGGACTTTTTCCTGTGCTTCTGTTCACTGAATCATTGTATGCGAACTCTGCTTGCGGTAATATGCTATCCCAACTGCTATGGTGCTCTGTCACCAAGCTCCTCAACAAGTCTCCCAGACTTCTGTTGACCACTTCTGTGTGTCCATCCGTCTGAGGATGATAAGCAAAACTAAACGCCAAGTTAGTTCCTAGCTTCTTCCACAATGTCCTCCAGAAATGCCCTATGAATTTTGTGTCTGTGTCCAAAACTATGCTTTTCGGCAATCCATGAAGTCGCACAATCTCTTTGAAAAACAAATTTGCGATGTGGGTCGCATCGCTGGTCTTCTAGCATGGGATAAAATGTGCCATCTTAGAAAACCTGTTAACTACCACAAAGATTGAATCAGCACCTCTTTGTGTCTTCGGTAACCCCAACACAAAATCCATGCTAATTTCATCCCACGACTTGTCTGGTATGGGCAATGGCTGATAAAATCCCGCATTCTGCTTTCTTCCATTCGAATGATGGAAAATATTGCATTTTTCTACAAACCTCTTAACCTCTGACCGCATCCCTAACCAAAAGTATGACTCGCTCAGCTTTTAAAATTTCTTATCATGACCAAAATGTCCTGCTAATCCACCACTATGCTTCTCTTTCAACAAGTTCTCCCTCATGGAAAAATTCAGAATACACAGTTGATTGCCTTTGAACAACAATCCGTCCTAGATCACGTACTCTATCCACTGGCTTCTGTCTCTGAGAACTGGATTCTCAGTTGCTTCATAAGCTTCCTTAAAGTCTGAATCATCTGCATACATGTCCTTAAGATCATCAAAGCCTAACGTCCTGACTTTGAATTCCTGCAATAGCAAACACTTCCTGCTCAAAGCATCAACAACTTTATTAGCAGTACCAGAAATATGTTTTATCACAAAAGTGAAATTTTGCATGTATTCAACCCATTTAACATGCCTCTGATTCAACTTTTCCTGTTGAGTCACAAATTGTAATTCATGGTTATCACTATATAAAACAAATTCTTTTGGAATCAAATAATGCCTCCATTTCTTCAATGCATGTATGATGGCATAGAAATCCTTATCATATGTGGAATATTTCCCTTTTGCCTCATTCAACTTCTCGCTGAAATATGCAATCAGCCTATCTTCCTGGCTCAAGACCGCTCCAATTGCAAACCCGCTTGCATCACATTTTACCTGAAATGTTTTTTGAAAATCCGGCAACACCAGAATTGGTTGCTCTGTAATCTTTCATTTCAACAAGTTGAAACTCTTCTCAGCTTCTTTAGTCCAGTGAAAAGATTTATGTCTTTTCTTCACCGTATCCATCATTGCTGCACTAATTCCACTGAAATTTCTAATGAATTTTTGGTAGAAACTAGCCAGTCCATGAAAACTCCTCACCTCAAATATGTTCCTCGGTGATGGCCAATTCTTGATTACCTCCACCTTATCTGGATCCATCCTCAACTCATTTTCTGAAATAACAAAACCCAAATAAATGAGTTCTATCTTCATAAATGAGGACTTCTTCATATTTATCAACAACTTCTCCTGCTGTAGCTTCCTCATCACAATGGCCAAATGCTTAAGATGTTCAGCCTTTGTCTTGCTGAAAACCAATATGTCATCCATATACACGATGAAAAATTTTCCGATGAACTCCTTCAGGACTTCATTCATCAACCTCATAAAGGTACTTGGTGCATTTGTCAAGCCAAATGGCATGACAAGCCCTTCATACAAACCTTCGTTTGTCTTGAATGTTGTTTTCCATTCGTCACCTTCTCTCATACGAATCTGATGATATCCACTCTTCAAATCTATTTTTGAAAAAACAAATTCCCCACTTAAGCAATCCATCAAATCATCCATTCTCGGTAATGGGAATCTATACCTGATAGTTATCTTATTTATCGCCCTTGAATCAGTGCACATCCTCCAGCCTCCATCTTTCTTTGGACTGAGTACTATTGGAACAGCACACGGACTCAAGCTTTCCCTGACCAAGCCTTTGTCCAACAACTCCTGGACCTGTCCTTTAACTTCTTCATTCTCCTGTGGCGTCAACCTGTATGCGGCTTTGTTTGGCAAACTAGCTCCTGGTATGAGATCAATATGATGACTCACACTCCTCATCAGTGGCAACGAATGAGTTAATTCGTCCACTACAATATCAGCGAACTCTTCCAGTAGTTCCTGAACTTCTTCTGGCAAATCATGCACTCTTGTGCTAGTCAGAACAATTCTCGGTTTTCTGACCGCAAAGAATTGTGGATCCTCCTTCCTTTTAACTTCTGTGAGAAGTTCCTTCCCACTCATGAGAAGTACTATGTTGCTCACTTCCGGTTTCACTTCTTTATCCTTAATTATACATAACATATGAGTCCTCCCATTCTTCTCCAGGGTATATGTATTCATCCTTCCATCATGAATTACATTTCTATCATATTGCCATGGTCTACCTAGCAATAAATGATAGACATCCATAGGAATAACATCACATAAAATATTATCATTATATCCTCCTATCTTAATGTCAACCAAGCACTGTTTAGTGACATTTACCTGATGCCCCTTTTGTAGCCACGAAACTTTGTATGGATTCAGGTGATCATTTGTCTTCAGCTCCAACTTTTCTACCATCTCGGTTGAAAAAAGATTATATGTGCTTCCACTATCCACGATGACCTTGCATACTCTATCCTTTGTCTTGCAAGCAGTCCTAAAAAGACTGTTCCTCTGCACTAAGTTCTCCATCTCCTTCTCTGGTGTCAAGAGGACTTTTCACATCACCAACAACCTTCCGCCTTCAGCATATTTTGCCTCAACATCTCGCCTTTGTGCCTCGACGATGTGAGTCTCTCCTGTTTCTTTCCTTTTTTCTAGACACTCGAATGACTTGTGTCCATTTTTCCCACATGTGAAGCATATGATTTCTCCACCTCTTCCTCTTCCTCTGCCTCTGGTACGAGGAAATCTATTATTATCAGCATATCCTCCTCTTTGCTCAGTATGTTGTTCTTTTTGCTGAGCATATGGCCTTCTCTGTGAGGTTCCACCTCTTTCTATCTGAGTCTGAGGTTTCTTCCAGTCATCTTTGGGCTTCTGGTATTTATCTTGGGTCACTGCTTTGCCTTTGGGTTGACTTCTTCCTCTGCCCCTCTGACTTTGTTTGCGGCTCAACTTCTCCTCCACTTTCAGAGCAAGTTGGTAATCATCCTCCACCATTCGGATGGTCGCCAAATTTAGTTCATCCTGAATTTCATACCTCAGGCCATTCAGATATCTGGCCACCTTTTCGTCATTGCTTTCACGATGACCTGCCCTGATATTCAACCTGTAAAATTCCTCAGTATACTCTTTCACTGTCATCATCTTCTGTCTCAGGTTCTACATCCTCCTGAACAGAGAAATTTGATAGTCCCTGGGAATGAATTTTTCCTTCATCTTTACAATCATCCTGTCCCATCTCTTAATCTTCTGCTTGCCTTGGCAACGCCTGTCATCTTGCAGTTCATCCCACCACAATGTTGCATGTCCTTTTAATCTTGTGACGGCATGTCTTACCTTCTTATCATATTCGATATCTTCATAATCGAAATAAGTGTCAAGAGCTCTAATCCAGTCTAGAAGCTGTTCCGCATCCAGACTCCCTTCATAAGCTGGAATGTCCATCCTTGTTTTCGAACTCATCTGAGCGATCGCCTTAATTAAACGCTCATTGGCTGCATCTTCTGCTGGGATTTCTTCTTCTTCACGTCCAACATCACCTTCATCCTCGGATTCACTGATATCTCCTGCATCATCTCTTCGCCTTTCTCTTATCTCCATGTCCTCCATTCTGGCACAAAGATTTCGCATTCCTCTTTCCACATATGGATTATGTACTAGCCTACCTCTTTCTCTGGACAATTCCCTTTCCTCCTCTGGATCGAGTGATCCTCTACCTCTTCTCCTTGACGGCATGGTGAATTCTCCCTTTTCTCTGCTATAGAAAGCAAAGAAGCTTTTTCTAAGTTCTGATACCACTTGACGTGTGTATCAAAGTGCTTTCCTTCTTTGTCTCTTCCCGCCTGAAATATAAAGACAAGAATTTAAGCTCTGATACCACTTGACGCAGACGCGCACCCTACCATGGGCATGTCTGCTCTCACAGAACCTTCTTCTTCTCGGCCCGAAGAACTCGAAGGTTCTTCTATTTCCCTATCGGGAAATCTACACCCACAACAATCTCCCCCGAGGTCTCCTCGTTGTTCCCAGGAAATCAGCTAGATCTCGCTATCTCGCGAGTTTGTGACTCAAGCCTCCAACTTTTCCTTTCAAAATCTTGCGATACCCGATCTGACAATATGGGTATATCTCCTTCCACATGCAACCGTGGGCTAGGCTTAATGTTAGCACTTCTCGCGACCTTGAAATCTCGCGACCTCGCAACCTCGCGACCTCGCCGGTTGAACTGTTGAGTTTCACCCTCCTAGTCCACGAGTCCTTGAGATGCACAGTCCCACCTTATGCTCTGCCACACGTCCACACGAATCTCGGCTCCTCGACACTTTGCGACTCGGCGTTCACGGGAACCTCGGCTCCTCGTTACTTCGCAACTCGCGAATCCTAATGCCAATATTTCGGGACTTCTCGCAGTGAGATCCCGAGATGATCCCTTCGTGCCACCTATACTCCACTTTTAGTCTCCTCTATGGCCCACACTACCTCCAGCTATTGGGATTTCACCTTCTCGCAACCTCGCGATCCCCGCGCCCAAATTCTCGGACCTTTTCTTGCAAGGTCCCGAGATGCGATCCTTCACTCAGATCCAATGGTTCTCCTGTAGTCCGGATCCAACGACTGTCCTTCTCTCGCGCCTCGCATCCTCGTGACTTCAAGCACTCACCACTTGGGCTCTCAACCTGTGAACTCCCCAGTTCGCGAGATCTCTTGATCTCTCGCCACATGTCCTCTTCAGATGGACGACTATGATCTTCTCGCTCCTTCATCACCTCGCATCCTCGTGCCTCGCAACTTTTAACGCCAAACGCTTGGGTGTTCACCCTGCGTGCTCCGATTTTGCGAGATCTCTTGATATCCGACACCTGTCCCCTTTAGATGGATGGCTCTTAGCCTCTCACCGATTCGCTACTCTTACTACTCAACTTTTGGGCTCCAACTCCTGAGTTTTCGATACACGATACCCCGTGTCGATCCTACGACTCCTGTGACTCGTAATCGACGGCTCTGCCTCTCTTGAGCTTCAAACTCTTTGGCCAATCTCTTCGTAACCTCCTTCCACCTCTGCAAGATCTGATGGTCCTTAGAACTTTGCAAAATCTCCGCTGAAGATTTCGACCGTCCGTTCTTTCTTGGTTAATCCACGAAACGAAAGAGAGTATCTCTCCATGAGACTCCTTCGTCGCTTCGTCAACTTGCGACGCTTCTTGTAACTTCAAGTCACACTTAGCTACACTGATCTTCAGCGACTCAGAGGTCTACCCTTCCTGATATTTTCACGTCTCAACTTCGAAGAGGTTCTCTGCACGCACTCTTTGCGGCAGTTCTCAAACACGTCTAAGTGTTGAGTCCTCTTGACTCTGTGCACACCTGCAGCAGCAGTCCTCCAAAGCTCCTGCTCAGTTTCATGAATGAGACTCTCCTTAGCCTGTGCACTCCTTGCAAGGCTTGAGCAATCCACTTATACTTCTGAGTGCTTTGAGAACAAGAGTTTACTCTCTGAGCCTTCTGTCAACGCACTCCTTGCGGACGAATTCAACTGTACTCCTTGCAGGAATCCTTGCTCAAAATAGAAACAATTGTAACTCACTTCACTTCCTCTCAAAATTCAATCCCGACACATGAAGTCATACACACAGCATGATAACAGATGCATAACAGGAAGAAATATTCATAAGTAGAGCATTCAACACACACACATGGGGAATAACACAACAATCATGAATCTGAATCAATTTCTTCTTATTAATTCAAGATCTATACATGGGTGTTCTTTACAACTATCTGCTATTATCCTATGTTCCAGACTCTTCTTCCTCCTACTGCAAATGAACTAACTTACAATGATAAAAATGAGGGTGTCTATATTCGGTTTTCCTTCCTCCTTCTAGAACTATCTAATCTAAGAATTCAATTCTATCTTCCTGCAACTACTACTATAAATGCCTCTATCTATCTCAGATGAGAGCGTATGGCTCGAGGTCTGATTACATTTTTACCAAGGCACTTTCATTAAATGATCTCATTTAAGTTTGGCGCGTCAACTTCAAGAGAAGATTTTAAAATTCAAAAACTTGCGCTGGACGTCTTCCAGCTGTCTTATGCTTACATGTTGGTTTTGCTTGTCGTGAGGGGTGCTCCTGCATCACCCCATTCCAGAGAAGAAATGGGAGAGTATATTTACGGACTTCACCACCGATCTACCCAAGGTCTAGGGTAAGGACTGTATCTATGTAGTGGTCGACAGATTGACTAGGTTTTCTCACTTCTACGCCATACCGACAGAGTACATCACAGTTCAAGTAGCCGAGATTTTCTTCAGGGAGGTCTTCAAATTTCATGGGTTTCCGAAGAACATCATTAGTGACAGGGACAGTCGGTTCATAGGGACATTTTGGAGAGAGTTGTTTCGGTTGGTGGGGACAGAGTTGACACCTAGCACAAGCTATCACCCTCAGACAGATGGGAGACTGAGATTGTCAAAAAGTGGGTTGAAGGGTATTTGAGGAACTATGTAGAAGGACAACAGAGAACATGGGTAAAGTGGTTACATTTAGGAGAACATTGCTACAACACCACCTTCCACATGTCCATTGGTATGACACCCTTCCAAGCATTGTACGGATATGATTCTCCCACTTTAGTAGACTTGGTCTTTGAGGAGAGCAGAACTCCCAAGGCTAAGGATTGGATCATAGAGAGTCAATAGATTCTCAAGTTGTTGAAAGAGAACCTGCAGACGATGCAAAATTGACAGAAGATAAGTGCAAAAAGGCACAGGATAGAGCACAACTTTGAGGTTGGATATTTGGTGTTCTTGGGACTCCAACCCTACAGATAGTCATCTATGAAGAAGAGTGGGGTCGAGAAGCTCAAGCCCAGATTTTATGGTCCTTACAGGATCATGCACCGAGTAGGCAAGGTTTCTTACAAGCTAGAGCTTCCAAAGGGGAGCAAGATTCATAACGTGTTCCACGTGTCTTGCCTAAAAAAGGAAGTGGGACAATTCATTAACACATCAGAGGAGCTTCCCCTGTTGGATGAGGAGGGACAATTGGAGTTAGTTTCGAAGGAGGTTATGGAGTTCCGAGAGCAGAAACTAAGGAGCAGGGTCATCAGAGAGTGTTTGATCAGATGGAGAGGGCTTCTAGTAGAGGAGTCTACTTGGGAGAGTGAGCAGGTGTTGCAACACCCTGGACTGGTATTTCTTGAGGACAAACAATTTCAGGAAGGGAGGACTGTAATGTCCCTTTCCAAATAGGAGGTCCAGAAGAGGAGGCTTAATGGTCTAAGCCGCCTTGTTAGACTATATCCAGGGCCAAAGAGGGGTAAACAGGGTTACTAGAGGTCACTCCAGTCACAGGTGTTATATTCGGAAAGTGACATTGAGCTAAAAAAGGGTTAAAAGCACTTTTAAGTCATTATGATCTAAAAATATAAGTCAACACTGAATTAGGGTTTCAGTAGTGATTTAGGGTTTTGGAAGTCAACAACGAATTAGGGTTTCAACATGATTTAGGGTTTTGGAAATCAACAACGAATTAGGGTTTCAGCATGATTTAGGGTTTTGGAAAGCTATAAAGGAAGGTTCAACGACCTAATTCATCATTATGCAGATTATGACTTGTCATTGAGGAGAAGAGGCACATCTCAGTAGAGATAGTTCAATGTATTCCAGGAGGAAGACAACAATTGGTTGATTTCGGTGTTGAAAGACACACCCTAGTCACCGAGAAGATCATCCAGGTCTTCCATCATTCTTCATTGATTCTACAGTGCTCCCATATTCCATATTATGACATGTCATTGAGGAGAAGACATGCATCTCAGGAGAGATAGTTCAGTATATTCCAGGAGGAAGACACCAGTTGGCTGATTTCGGTGTTGAAAGACACACCCTAGTCACCAGGAAGATCATCCAGGTCTTCCATCATTCTTCATTGATTCTGCAGTGCTCCCATATTCTGGGTATTATCTTTTAGTTGCTTATTTGTATTCCGACTAAGATCCTTTTGTCTTTTGATATAGCCGAGTGTTGTTATTTTATTCTGGCGTAGTTTCTTATTTGTATTCCGGCTAAGATCCTTTGTCTGTTGATCTAGTCAAGTATTTTCAGTTTATTTAGCCGCAATCAGCCATTATGTAATCCACAAAGATATCATAATAAAAACTTTGCAGTCCTTTGTTTCGTTTATTATTTGTATGATAATTTATATGCTATAAACCTTTGATCCTAAACACACATTAGCAGTGTTTCCTAGACTAGCCAAGTCAAGAACATTACAGAAACTCTCAAGGTTTAACGAGTTAACAACTAAGATTTCTTCAAGAGGAAACAAATTCACCCCAGACCGTCATATCTTGAAAAGTTGTGAGGCGGTTAGCCGTGAGTTCCTTTGGAAATCCATAGAGTAACGGAGTCTGTCTGTGTCGTCGATCTGAGAGAGAGGATACGTGGGAGAAATATGTGGACTTTGGGTGAAATCACTTCAGGAGAAAATGAGTGTGGAGAGGTTGAAACTACTGAAGCCCAAAGAGTTGAAGTGAATTGCATCCATCGATCTGTGGGAGACACGCGTCGAAAGATCGTCAACTTCGGGTGCAATCACTTCAGGAGAAAATGAGTGTGGAGAGGTTGAAACTCCTGAATCCCAAAGAGTCGAAGTGATTTGTAGCCATCGATTTGTGGGAGACACGTGTCGACAGATCATTGACTTTGAGTGGAAGCACTTTGGGAGAAATTGAGTGTGGAGAGGTTGAAACTCCCGAAGAAAGAAGAGCTAAAGTAATTTATAGTTGTCGATCGGTGGAAGGCACACATCAGTAGATCATTTACCTCAGAAGTGGTGAGACACAAAGCCATGTGGAAGGACACACAAAGCCAACACGTGGTCCAATTAGGTGGGTGACACAAGGTAGTTAAACTTGGTGAAGAAGTTAGTTGGATCAGGCTCACATTAACTTTGATCATGATCTATCAAGATCGATGGTCGGGAGGCATTGCGGAGATTGAATTTGTGTGGAAGATAATTCTACAAGGTGGTCTCGCAATCCAAAACATGGTTTCCTAGAAGGGGTACGTGTCAGTGTGGGGGAAATTGCGAAACGATTGGCGGGTTCCTCCAAAACCGTCAAGCCCTACCCCTACAATTTGAAAAGTACTAAAGTTGATGTGATGTTTTTGACATTTATTAGTTCAAGAACGGAAACCGTTGGCCCCAGTGGATGCATGGAACTAGATTGTGAATTCCTAAGACTTAACACTTTGGAAGAAGTGGTGCATGAAGGAATGTGGATTGTAGATATATCGTTCTTTGCACATTCTACAATTCATTTTTCTATGATGTGGTGATGCGCGGAAAAAGGGGAACCTTCAAAGCTCCGGAGCTGGAAGTTTCAACACTCTGGATAAGCACCCAAATCATTAGTACTCGGTCCTAGCCGTGGTCACAGGTGAACCAAGGACTGAGGAAGAAGGAGATAGCACCAAATGGTGAATTGTTGCAGAAAAAAATGAGGCTTAGAAATAGAAACGAGGGGATTTTTGATCGAAGCGGCTCCACTGAAAATGAAGTCTAATATTCTTTATGTTGAATCAGACTGTCTAAGTCCAATGAAAAAATATTAAATATTGATAGTATGAAAAAAATTTGGTTGATTGCACATTTTGCAGAGTTAACAATTGACAAAACCAAACCAAATTGTCACATAGTGCAGAGAAATGGAGGAGACATAGGATTCTTATAGTTCGGAGAATGAATCAAGAGGAAGGGATGTCCATTTAGGAGTTGAAGGAAAAAACTCCAATGGGCATGGAGAAGAGACCGATAAAGAAGGAAACATGATGAAAATCATTGAAAAGTTGTAGAAATATGTCCAAACTCACCGACCAGATAACAAAAATCTCATAAAAGCCAGGGAAGAATAGGGAGAGTTCAACATAAAGTTGATGCAGAGCCTGGAAAGAATCGAAAAAAATTTGGATAAGGAGAGTGGCTCAAGAAAAACAATGAGTCACAGGACCCCTAAGAAGAAAGGAAGATCAATGAGCATTAGCAAGCATCACCATCACTCCCCGAAACATTCCAATACGAGAGCATAGGAAATTGGAAGTGGATGAACTGAAGGGTGAAATGAATAAAATCAAGCCTTCTACTTTTGACAAAGAACACAAGAAAGATGAATGTGTTGAGACATGGTTGTTAGGCATGAGGAAATATTTCCAACTGCAGAAATATTCTTCTCATGCAGAGGGAATAATTTCCATTTACCAACTTAAAGGAAAGGCATACATATGGTGGGATCAACTTGTGCAAGTACAACATGTCCGAGATAAGAATATTACATGGAGGTAACTCAAGAGACATTTTGAAAAGAATATCTTAACTAAGAGGTATTTTGACAAGAAAATGAAAGATTTCTTCGAACTCAAGATGGGAAGTATGTCCATTGATGAGTATGAAATAAGATTCTTGGAGTTGTTGAAATATGTCCCCTTCATCAAGGAATACATAGTTAATATTCAAAGGTATCTGAGTGGGCTGCCATCTCCCATTAGTGACAATAACCATGATGACGTGAAAACTATGGAAGAAACTATAAGGAGAGAAAAATTCTTATATGATTAGAAAAAGGAAAATCCTACTTTCCAAAAATCTTGGGAAGACAAGAAGAAGTTCAAGAGGGAGAAGAGGTAAATGGGAATCAAACAACCATTTTTCAGGAATAGTCCTCAAGGAAAACCAGTTTTGAGAGAGTTGGGATGGCTGAAGTAGGTGGGAAAAGGCCAAGGCAGACACCTATGGAATGTTGGGGATGCAAAGGAGATCATAGGTATAGATATTTTCCTCAAATAAAGGACAAGGTGAGAGTTTTTCACAATGTTCAGCAAGCAGAAATAGTGGAGGACATGGGAAGAAGAGTACCAAGGATCTATGCAGCCATGAACAACAAGAAATATGAGCTTCAATCACACATGATTGAATTTGAAGGTATGATCAATAACCATGCCTTTACTATTTTAATAGACTTAGGAGCTAGTCATAGTTACATAGATCCTAAAGTTGTGGAAAGATTATGCTTGCTGAGAAGCAAGCATGATACATATTGGATGGTACAGTTGGCTATAGGATCCAAGAGGAAAGGTGTTGAGTCGGTTAAATCATGTCCAGTGGGCATGAATGGAATAAGTACCAAGGCAGATCTAAATATCTTTCCTTTAGGTCCATATGATTGCCTAATTGGTATGGACACGTTGGACTAACACCATGCCATTTTAGACTACCATAACAAGGCATTCACTTGCTTGGATGAGGAAATAAATCGAAGAGCAGTCCAAGGAATTCCCGAGGCAGTTGCTATTAGAAAAATTTCAGCAATGTGTCTGAAGAAATGCTACAGAAAAGGCAATCAATTATTTGCAGCTCATAGGGAGGAAGAATCTAAGGCTAAGGTGTCAATTCTGGAAGACTATGCAGTGCTGGAATATTTTGAAGATGCGTTCAAGGAGGTAGCAGGACTACCTCCAAAGAGAGATATTGTTTACTCTATAAATTTGATGCCTGGAGCAACCCTAGTGTCAAAGTCTCCCTACAGAATGAGTATAGCATTTCTGGAGGAACTACAAATGCATCTTGAAGAGATTCTGAAGAAGGGCTATATCCACACTTCTGATGATGAAGGTTCAATGGTATCTCTCCTAAGCCTTCCTCAGGTTAACTCACCTCTGTCAATGCACTCCTTGTGGACAATGTGAATTCCTTGCACTCGGAAATCAAAGATGAGAAACAATTGAAACTCATTCAACACTTCACCACTTCATACATTCAAAACATTAATGACATATAAAAGCATAATAATGAATACAAATACATAAACACACCATGTGCAGGAAAAAAATGTTTTCTATTATCTTTGTGTGTCTATACAGATGTTTACAAAAATTGGACTTCAACAGAGTCCCAGTTCTCTCAAGTTCTCCTATCCTAACTCTATCCTGAGTTCTACTTCTGCTATCAGACCTCTCTACCAAGATCTCTCTCTCCTCAGTCTCCTAATGAAATCTTATACAAGATCTCTTTACAAAAGAGGGGCTCTGTGAGCTTGTCCTCTCTCACCTAACCTCATCTATTACATTGAAGTTTTCATAAATGACCATCTATTCTGAATTGAAACTAGAGCCATCAACCTGTCAACCATTAAAGGTGACCTTATCTTCTCCCTGTTCAGAGATATGGCTTGGTTTTCACTCAAGATTACAACATGAATCTGTATAGGATTATATTTCGAATTGAAAAATGGGAGGATTAATGCATCTCCCTCTCTGAAATGTGCGTTGATGTGTTGAAATGATGGTGCGTTGCTAAGGTGGAGCAATGCTCCTGCATCCTATTCCACTACTAGGAAAATCATGAGCCCCTTCTCATGAGCTCCTCTTCTCTAATGTTGAAATTTTCCTGGATCCAAAACTTTCCCTTGGAGCTATCCTCTTGCTCCTCTCCAACTATGTTGTTGTTGTTGCTGCTTCTTCTTATTTTGTTTCTTACCTTTTGCTATGGAAGGCTCTCTTTTGTTCAACTCCCCTTTTCTAACTGCTTCTGCTAACCTCAACATCATCTTTCTGATCTCCTCTATCACCCTATCCAGTAGCTCTGATGGCTGGTTCTCCTTATGTTGTATTCTCGGCTTCAATTCCTTATCAGTGGGTAGATCATCTTTACCCCCCATATCATTTTATTATTCTTATGTGGCATTATATTGCCACCCCGTTGCAAGATCCAATTCTATAGTCTCATCCCTGAGTTGTTGCTCGACTTCCTCCTCTGACATATTGGTTTCTTCTACCAGCTCCTCTATTGGTACATCTGAAACTTCCTCCAACCATTCCTCTGGCTAGTATGCTCCTCCATCTGCTTCCAACTTGAACTGTTGGATGTGAAAGATTTGCACCATTACCCTTCTCTATAGGGATTCCAATTCCTCATACAACTTAGAAAAATCCATGATGTTTGTTTCCTCTTCTGCTGCAGGCTTCAGTGCTACAATCATCTCTTGTTTGGATTCTTGGCTGAAAATTTTGAGCCATTCTGTTGAATTCCCTTCTCCTTCTGCTGGGGTAGATATTAATGTCTTCTCCATTTCTTCCTCTTTGATAGTTTCTGTTGGTTTTCCTTCCTCTTTTGCTGCACTTTCATCATGTGCACTGACCACTACTTGGTTGTTTGGTAGGAATGTATTGATCCCTCCAATAATCAGTATGCTCCTTCGATCCTCCTCTTTGATGGTGGAAGTATTTAACTTCTCATCATATTCATTCACATGGTATTCAAATACACATGAAACTTCACCTATCAACACTCCTTGTTGACCTAAACCTACTTCTGAGCTCCTGAGACTTTCATACGGTCTCATTTCTTTCCCCCTGCCCACTTGGAAATTTGGGACTTCTCTTCTCCCCACCTGGCAGTCTATGAGATAAATTGGTCCCATATCATTACCCATCTAGAAATTTTAACTTTCATCACTACTCCTCTGGAAGCATATGATACCTCCACCTGATCTCTTTCCATTTCCCACCTAGCAACTTGAAAGTCCAATTCTTCCCACATGGCAGTTTTGAGATCTTCATCTGATCTCACCTCCTCCTCATCACTGAGGTGCCTCCCTATCTCTGGTTCACAAACGTGAATCAATTCCTCCTCTATGTCACTAGGTTTTTCTAATTCCCTCAACCACCTTCTCAGCTCTTGTTCTTGCTTCCCGACCAACAAATTTTGAACAAACCATTTTTGCTTCATGTTCACAGGACATTCGTACCTCCAATGTAACTTTACCTCTTATTGCATCTTCAATGCTAGTTGTTCCATCTTTTCTCTTATCTCATTAAGCTCTAGATCCATCTCTGGATTTCATTTCTTCTTGTGGCCTTCTCTTGGACCATGCACATGGCCTTCAGTAGCCAATTTCACTTTCTATCTGCCCTCCTGACAAGCTTATGGATCACTCTACATCCGAGAGAATCTCCATCTTCTCTTACAACTCACCTGGTTGTTTAAATTTTTGTTGTTGCACACATGTAGCAACCTTCTCACAGAGCATTAGTACCCTGTTTCCTTCACCTACTGTCTACGGGAAAAATTTAACTTCTGATACCACTTGATGTTATCAAATTATCTCCTTTTACCATCTCTCTCTTATCTGTTGTATGCAAACAAAATAATGACCTCCTCATCTTTCTCTTTCGTCTGAAATCTACAAACAAAAAATTATCTCTGATACAACCTGATGTAGGCCCCCTACCCTCCTGGGGTTCCACGACCTCCTGGTCTAGGATATTTCTTTCTTCTGAGTCAGATCGACTCTTCGGGTTCCTCTTTGAACCCAAATCAACTATACACAGGCCCCTTTTCCTTCTGTGTGCACGTCCTGTCAGACCCGCCTGGTTTCTATGGTCATGATTTGGCCGTTATGAATCTTCCCGTCGATCGATGGTTCACAACAATTGTAGGCCACCAATGTGCTCACGCTTTATAGGAGAACCCTATCCCCACAATCTAAAAGTTCTTATCCGATCTCCTTTTGATTCTGCCCATTGATCTTCTGTCCCAACGAGATCAACAACTTTAGTGCATTGCGGCCTGTGAACTAGCACATTCGCTAATTTTGCCTCTTCTCCCTGCAATGATTCCTTGTCGTCGATTTCCCTTCTCAGATCAACAACCCTAATTTACTTCGAGTTTCCAGCCTTGAAAAATCTCAACTTCTTGCGCTCAACAAGCTCCTTTTAATAAGTCCCTTCTTCGCATGTGTCCTCAAACTGTGTCCTTATGAAAACACGTGATTGTGGGTGCAGGAAGAGTGGTTTGAGACCAACCTTCTTTTCACCCTGCAATTCACTTCCATCTCCCACGTATCCTTTTCCCAATATTGTGGTTTCGATTACAACCCTCTCTTAGATTTTTAACGTCCAAGAAACTCTTGTCCCCGCAATGCTACAGGATTGTCGATCTCGCGATCTTGACGATATTGTCCGAACTGACAGTTCAGATCTGTGCCTTTCAAATATATGGACCATATCTATCCCTCCTAGATCAATGGATGGGATCTATTTGCAATTCCAGACTTAAGGGTTTTGAAATATCAAACCCTGCCTTTTTTCGTACTTCAATATTCTGGAGCTGACGATCTGTTGACACCTATCCTCTAAAATCAATGGTTGTGCTCTCGCTTCGGGACTTTCACCTCCTCAACTAGATCAATGGTCCTAAGACTCCCTTCTCGATCAAGAATCAAGATCTTCTTCGGGTCTTCGGATCTTTCCCCCTCCACATTCTTCCGGAGTTTTGGATCTGATGTCGCGTGTCCATCTTCACATTGACGACTCTAGTCACTTCAGATTTTTGGACTTCGGAAATATCAACTCTTTACTTCCCCAATGGATTTATTCGGAGTTGATAATCCACTGACATGTGTCCTCCTTATCTGATGATCAAGGATTACTTCGGGTCTTTACCTAGAGTGCATGGATTTATGCCACGTCTCCCTTAGATCTGACGACTATGAATCACTTTGGGACTTTACCCGGAGCTCTCTAATTCATGCCACGTCTCTTCTGAATATGATGACTATGGATTACTTCAGGACTTTACCTGAAGTCCACAGATTCACGTCACATATCTTCTAAATCCGACAGCTCAGATTTACTTTGGATGATCCAATGCTTGATATTTTCTTCGGACGATCTGACGACTTAGCTTCAATTCGGCTGATCAGATGACTGAGGTTTACTTTGGATTTTCAGTTCTTTATGATTCATAAATCTCAAGTCTCAACTGAGAAAACCCAATGTAGTTTATCCAGAGATCTTTATCTGTTCACAAGTGTCCATTCACAGATCGACAACTCGCGACTCTTCTTCCTTCGCGCTTCGGGAGTTTCAAGTCTCAAACTTGCCTCCTCCTAAACTCACAGTATCTGACAGCTCAGATTCACCTTGGCGATCCAACGCTTGAATTTGCCTTCAAACAATCTTATGGATCAGATATCCTTCGGTTGATTTGACGAATGAGATTCACTTCAGGTTTTCGACTCTTCGAGCTTCAGAAATATCAGATCTCAAAACCTTAGTGAGTTCTCTCTCTTGCATGTGCGAAGCGTTAATGATCATGCACCTTGTTCTGATCAAACAACTACTGATCATTCGTGCTCAGATCCAACAGATGGGATCTATTATTTTCCCCTATGCTTCCTTTGTTCACTGGATGTAGATCTAACGGTCTAGGATCCTTTCCACAACCGATCAGATAGTTTTTATCGCTCCTCCTCCTAAGCTTTCGACTTCCTCCGCCTTAGAATATTTTGTCAACGTTCAAAGGATTCAACCTTTGAACTTTCTGCTGCGAACCCGACTATCTAGGTCTCCCTTATTCTTTTGAAAGCGTTGTCTCTTCTGATCTTTAGGACTTAGAATACTTTTTTCACTCACACACTCCTTGCGTTATCCCTTTTGAGCTTGATCTCCTTGAATATTTCGATCTCCCACACAATCCTTGTGTTTCTGGGATTTCGTCAAACTCAGATTCGAAGGATTTCTTGAAAATAAATTATTCTCGTCCTCTTGGCGTTATCCTTGCTCGATGCACACCTTGCATAGGTTCTCCTTATAGAGTGTTCAGTAACTCTGTCTCTTTATGAACTCAACAAAAATTTCTTTCTGTGCACTCTTTTCACTTCTACTGATGAAGGTTCAACGGTATCTCTCCTAAGCTTTCTTGAGGTTAAATCACCTCTTTCAACGCATTCCTTGTGGACAATGTGCACTCCTTGCACTCGGAACTCAAAGACGAGAAACAATTGAAACTCATTCAACACTTCACCAGTTCATACATTCAAAACATGAATGACATATAAAATAATAATAATGAATACAAATACATAAACACACCATGTGCAGGAAAAACATCTTTTCTATTATCTCTGTGTGTCTATACAGATGTTTACAAAAGATGGACTTCAACAGAGTCTCAATTCTATCAAGTTATCCTATCCTAACTCTATCATGAGTTCTTCTTCTACTATCATACCTCTCTACCAATATCTCTCTCTCCTCAGTCTCCTAATGAAATATGATACAAGATCTCTTTACAAAAGAGGGGCTCTGCGATCTTGTCCTCTCTCACCTGACCTCATCTATTACATTGAAGTTTTCATAAATGGCCATCTAGTATGAATTGAACCTAGAGCCATCAACCTGTCATCCATTAAAGGAGACCTTATCTTCTTCCTATTCAGAGATATGGCTTGGTTTTCACTCAAGATTACAACATGAATCCATATATGATTATATTTAGAAATTAAAAATGGGAGGATTAATGCCTCTCCCTCTTTGAAATGCGCGATGATGTGATGGAATGTTGGCACATTGCTAAGGTGGAACGATTCTCCTTCATCACATTGCATCGACTTTAGGCAACTAAACAAGGTAACTGTGAAGAATAAGTATCCTTTGCCAAGGATCAATGACCTCTTTGATCAACTGAAAGATGAAAAAACATTCTCCAAGATTGATCTTAGGTTAGGTTATCATCAAGTAATAATTAAATAAGAAGACATCAACAAAACTTCTTTCAGAACAAAGTATGGTCATTATGAGTTCATAGTGGTGCCATTTGCGTTATCAAATGCACTAGCTATCTTCATGTATTTAATGAATGGTATTTTCAGAGAATACTTAGATAAGTTTATCATTGTATTTTTACATGAAATTCTTATATATTCTAAGTTAGAGGAAGAGAATTAACAACACTTGAGGATGGTATTATAAGTATTAAAGGAGCATCAATTGTATTCCAAATTGAGAAAGTGCTCATTTTATCAAAAGCAAATTCATTATTTGGTACATATCATTTCAGAGGATGGGATAGCAGTGGATCCTGAGAAGATAAAATCCATTAGAGGATGGTCAACACCAAAGAATGTGACATAGTTCAGATCATTCATGGGCCTTGCAGGATACTATAAGAGATTTATTGAAGGATTCTTAAAGATCGCACACCCAATCACTTCCTTGCAAAAGAAGGGTGTGAAGTTTCAATGGACATTCGATTGTGAAAAGAGTTTCCAACAATTGGAGCAATTATTAACAAGTGCTCCAATAATAAGCATTGAAGATCTAAATGAAGACTTCATTGTCTGCACAGATGCATGTAAAGAAAGACTTGGTGGAGTCCTCAGTTAAAATGGGTTTGTTGTATGTTATGAATAAAAGAAGTTGAAGGAGCATGAAAGACACTATGCCACTCATGATTTGGAGCTGGAAGCCATAGTGAATGACTTGAGGAAGTGGAAGCACTACCTCATGGGGAAAGGGTTTGAGCCGAGGACAAACCATAATGGTCTGGAATATTTGTTGGAAGATTGGTTGTTTTCATTGATGTCAACCTTAGTCATGGGTTTTGGACCGAAAGATTGATAAAGGTATTTGGACATGAAGGACAATGCACATGCATATACAACACCCATGAATGGATATTACACATCATGTTGTTTCATGTGGTATGTGGCACGTCACGTGGATCCTCATGGTTGAGGAGAAATGAACTTTTGAATATGACAAAGTGAATTGAAGAAGAAAGTAGATGTAGGCCTTGAAGATAATTAAAGAAAAGAATTACAAAATAAGAAAGTGTCAGGTCGGCCCTAATGTTAAAATGAAGTGAAATAAATGGTATAAATAAACATCATTATACATTCATTTTGATACAAGTCGAATTTCAAAGGAAATAAGAACTAAAAGAAGGCCGGATTTCAAGGGAGGATGAAGTCTTTTGGTGATGTGTTCTAAGGTATGTTATTTTCAGGTCAACTTACCATTTTTTCTATCACTTTTTTTTCTGGAATGATTCAGATGGTGAAATCGCTATGGTATTGAGAATACATATCAGGGTACCTCTGGTAAAACATTTAGCTCTTGATTCACTATAATTATGGAGATACACTCTGTGGAAAATAGGGTTTGTGACCAGTCTTAAAGCTAGTCAATAAACAGGTGTTTCGGGTAAAACAGTCATGAATTGTTCATACATAATCCAAATAAAGTGGGACCACTTCCATTGGAAATAATATAGACTTTGGTTTCTTGTGTGTGAGTTTCATAATCAGATGTTAAATATTGAGCGTGGGGCATGTTGTACAAGTTGGGTCTTCTGAATAAATCAAAATTGAATAAAGTCTACCATTCTTTCTATAACCTCTTTTTGGGGAGGATTCAAGGAGTGAAAATTGGAGGAGTTTCAGAGAATACATTGAGTAATATTATCTATAGGATCAGAGTAGTCCAAGAATTGAAGAATTGCAGAAATTGAAGAAGTCTCAGGAAGCATTATCAGGTTCTATGTGATGATTGGTTGATGGTGACGATTTAATGTAAAGTTTTATTATCCCTCATATATTCTTGGGTGGAAGGAAGGGACAAGGATGGAGAGTTAAAATCTCTCTTGATATTGGAGGATTGTATCTTCCTGTTGGAGGTTTATCCATCCCTCTACATTTGGAAGCTATAGCTACCTTTGGAAGTCATTACTTCCCTTGAACAAAAACTATTGATTATTTCTCATATATTGTGCATGGTGTATTGTGGTGTATTGGTGTAACTCTTATACTATTTTTCATTTCTCATTGGATATAATTGAATGGTTTAAGTATAAGTTGAAAAAGGTTTTAAAATTTTACTTGATACTGATTCACCCCCCTCTCAGTATCAATAATTAGTATCAAAGCAGGTTGCCTTAAGAACAGTTTAACCACTGGAAGGAAAATCCTGAGCAGAGATGGATGACCATGAGCACATTTCAAATGGGATTCAAAAATTTGATGGAAGAAATTATGCATATTGGAGTGATAGAGTGAAAACTTACCTAATGGATTTGGGAGTAGACATTTGGTACTCAGTCGTAAATAGCTATGTAATCCCAAATAATGCTCCAACCGATCCAAATGAGAAGAAGATTATGAGTTGTAATTCAAAATCCAGACATGTTATTCTAGCATCATTGGCACCAACCATTGCTTGCAAAGTGATGGGATGCAACATTGCTAAAGAGGTATGGGACAAACTCAAGAGTATCTACGAAGGTGATCCAAAAGTTAAGCAGGTCAAGCTTCAACAACAAGCAGAATTTGAAAATTTGAAGATGAATGAAAAGGAAGATATTGCAACCTATTTTGTTAGAGTTGATGAAGTTATTAATGCTATCAGAGGATTAGGTGAAGATCTCGATGAATCCTTGGTTGTAAAAAAAGTGTTGAGATCACTTCTCTTAAAGTATGATGCTAAGGTCTCTGCCATTGAAGAAACTAGGGACTTGACCAAAATGACAATGGATGAATTACATGGGACTCTTATAACATATGAAATGAGAACAGGTACAGAAAGTTACCAACCAAACAATGAAGTAGCCTTTAAAGCCATAAAGAAGACAAAAGACAAGGATAACGACCTTGATGAAGAAATAACAAATTTTGTAAGAAGGTTCCAGAAGGGAAGTGGAAGATACAAAGGTAAGTCTACTCTCAAATGCTTTAACTGTGGTAGAATAGGACATATTGTTGAAAACTGCTACTATAAAAAGAGAATTCTAAACAATAAAAAGAGTTTCTACTCCAAGCATGATGACATCTCCTCAGATGAGAGTGATGAAGAAGATAATGATCGAGGAGAAGTCATCTTCATAACCCAAGAAACCCAAGATGATGATCATAAGAATTCTAAAGAAGAAGAAATTATTTGTGAAGAAGATTCAGATGAAGAAACCAACCTTGATTCTTTTTGGGGACACAAAGACAATGCAGAGAGTGAACAAGAAGATGAGAATCTTGAAAAATTGAAGCATGTTGAAACTGAAAATAGCAAGCTTAGAAACACAAACATAATACTAAAAGGTGAATTGAGTAGTTGTGTAGAAGAGAATTACAATCTTGAAAAGACCATTAATATCTTGAAGGAACAATTAGAAGATTATGAGAAATTGAAAGTAAAATTGGATCACACAAAAGGGGAGCTACTATTGACAACACAAAAGTTGAAGAAGTTCGAAAAAAGCACTAAAAAATTAGATGAGATCCTTAGCAATCAAAGATCTCCAAATGACAAGACAGGACTAGGATACAATGACAGTTTGAAGACAACAAAACAAGAGAAGGAAGTTGAAAATGATGAAACCAACACTCCAGAACAAGTTAAACAACAAGGTATAAGACTAGAATTCAGAAGGAATGAGACATCAAGAATATCCTCTCCCATCAGGTATGAAAGAAATCATTATGAAGGAAACTACAGAAGAGTAGATCGTGAACCTAGATGGACCACACCACAAAGAAGGTCACTTACGCCCAAGTATCAAAATTTATTTCTTGGACATTGTTATACTTGTGAAAACTTTGGACACAAGGAAATCAATTGTAGAATCAATGAAAGGAATAACTATGCAAGCTACATGAATGGTGAAAATAGTAGATATGGAAATGTTCCTAGACCTATCAACAAAAATTATAATCCATTTGACCCATTAATGGATGGAAATATTGTAAGTTACAAGTGCAATAATCTTGGTCACAAAGCACAATATTGCAGAGAGATGAAGGAAGATAATCGTATGTCAAATGTCTGCATACCAACTAAAACATGGAAAAGGAAAGAAATTCCACAAAATGAAAATTGTCGAATAACATTCATCGCTAAAGAATGCAAATAAGAAGATGAATGGTTCATAGACAGTGGGTGCTCATCTCATATGACCGGAGATCAAAGCAAATTTATCATCTTGAAGAAAAGAGGTGGAAATGTTGCATTTGGAGATGACTCATCTACCAAAATACTTGGAAAATGAACTGTAAAGCTTGGAAGTGAAAATGTAAAAGCAGGAAAAGTCCTATTGGTTGAAGATATGAAGCATAATCTCCTCAGTGTCAGCAAAATATGTGATCAAGGATACACTCTTACTTTTGACTCCCAAAAATGTAAAATCAGAGAAAATAACTCGGGAAGATTGGTTGCAACTGCAACAAGAAGACCGAACAACATATACATCCTAGACATGAAGAAGAGAGAGAAGACATAAGTCACACAAAATGATTCCAAGGAAGAAAAAGTCCCAAAGACCAAAAATAAGGATGAAGTATTATTGAGTGCCACATGTTCAGGGGGGGCATCCCCAAAGAAGAAGGTTACCTTTTTCCATTAAACTCAGGGGGAGCAGCCCTAACCTTTTCCATTGATGTCAAAGGGAGAGAGAAATTGGGATCATGATGATAGGGGGATCATGAGTGTTACAATCAATGACAAAGGGGGAGATTGTTGGAAGACTGGTTGTTTTCATTGATGTCAACCCTAGTCATGGGTTTTGGACCGCAAGATTGATAAAGGTATTTGCAAATGAAGGATAATGCACATGCATATACAACATCCATGAATGGATAGTATACATCATATTGTTTTCTATGGTATGTGGTACGTCATGTGGATCCTCATGGTTGAGGAGAAATGAATTTTTGAAGATGACAACGTGAATTGAAGAAGGAAGTACATGTAGGCCCTGAAGATAATTAAAGAAAAGAATTACAAAATAAGAAAGTGTCAGGTCAGACCTAATGTTAAAATGAAGTGACATAAATGGTATAAATAAACATCATTATACATTCATTTTGATACAAGTCAAATTTCAAAGGAAATAAGAAGTAAAAGAAAGACGGATTTCAAGGGAGGAAGAAGTCTTTTGGTGATGTGTTCTAAGGTATGTTATTTTCAGGTCATCTTACCATTTTTGCTATAACGTTTTTTCTAGAACAATTCAGATGGTGAAATAGCTATGGTATTGATAAGACATATCAAGGTACCTCTGGTAAAAGGTTCAACTCTTGATTCGCTATAATTATGGAAATACACTCTGTGGAAGAAAGGGTTTGTGACCAGTCCTGAAGCTAGTCAATAAACAAGTGTTTCAGGTGAAACAATCATAACTTATTCATACAGAATCCCAATGAAGTGGGATCACTTCCATTAGAAAGAGTACAGAATTTAGTTTATTGTGTGCGAGTTTCAGAATCGTATGTTGAATATTGAGTGCGGGGAATGCTATACAAGTTGGGTCTTCTGAATAGACCAGAATTGAATAAAGTCTACCATTCTTTCTATAACCTCTTTTTGGGGAGGATTCAAGGAGTGAAAATTGGAGGAGTTTTAGAGAATACATTGAGTAATATTATATACAGGAT
>ML801565.1:186639-205464 GCA_009831015.1 Picea engelmannii | reverse complement strand
ATTGGAGGATTGTATCTTCCTCTTGGAGGTTTATCCCTCCCTCTACATTTGGAAGTTGTATCTACCTTTGGAAGTCATTACTTCCCTTGAACAAAAACTATTGATTATTTCTCATATATTGTGCATGGTGTATTGTGGTGTATCGGTGTAACTCTTATACTATTGTTCATTGCTCATTAGATATAACTGAATGGTTTAAGTATAAGTTGAAAAAGGTTTTTAAATTGTACTTGATAGTGATTCACCCCCCTCTCAGTATCAACAATATTTATTTGATCATCCAAATCTAAATTATGGGCAAAGCAGGTGGTTAGACTTTCTTAGTGAATATGACTTTGATATAAATCATATCAAAGGGAAAGAGAAAAAAGTGGTTGATGCACTCAGCAAAAGAGTGCATGAGTTGCATGCTACAACCATTAGCATGTACCAATTAGATTTGAAAGACAAAATTTTGGAGGTTGCAAAATCATATTGGCAATACAAGGAGTTAGTGGCAAAATTACATCAAGGTATTTTGCAGTAGAAAATTGAAGACTATAAGCTAGAAAATGATGAAATTCTCATATACAAGGGAATAATTTATGTACCAAATTTTGAGGAATTGAAAAATATGATATTGAGAGAAATGCATAATGTACCTTATGCTAAACACCCAGGTTATCAAAAAAATATTGTAGCTGTCAAGACACAATATTATTGGCCAGGAATGAAGAAAGAAGTTGTTGATTTTATTGCCAAATGTTTGGAGTGTCAAAAGGTAAAGGCTAAGCATAGACACCTAGTTGGTTTCCTACATCCATTAACCATTCCAGAGTGGAAATGGGAAGTTGTAACAATGGATTTCATCACCAAACTAACCAGAACAAACAAACACCATGATTCTATTATGGTAGTGGTGGATAAGCTTACTAAAGCTGCCCATTTTATTCCAGTAAATATCACTCACAAGGAAACAAACATTGTTGATGTTTATGAGAGAAATTGTTTGATTACATTGTATACCCAAGACAATTGTGTCTGACAGAGATCCAAAATTTACATCAAATTTTTGGAAAGGATTATTTAAGGGATTTGGAACAAAATTGAATTTTAGCACAACTTATCATCCAGAATCAGATGGAAAAATAGAGAGGGTGAATCAAGTGATTAGGATATGTTGAGGATGTATGTGATCGATAAACCATCAAAATGGGAAGAGTAGAATTTTTTTTATAACAATGGGTACCAAGCATCTCTAAAGATGAGCCCATTTGAGGCATTTTATGGAAGAAGGTGCAACACATCGGTAAGCTAGGACAACCCAACAGATCGAGCAGTAGTTGGGCTAGAATTACTCGGGGAAATGGAAGAGAAAATGTTGAAAATAAAACAGAATTTAAACGTTGTTCAAGACAAGTAGAAAATATATGTTGATAAGGGAATAACTCAGAGGTAATTTAAAGTGGGGGACCATGTATTCTTGAAAGTGAAGGATAACATAAGTTCCTTGAAGTTGGGAAATTTTTCAAAGTTGGAAGCTCGCTACTATGGGCCATTTGAAATCCTAGAGAGGATTGGGCCTGTAGCATACATACTTGGCTTGCCTACATCAATGACCATTCATAATGTATTGCATGTATAATTTATTAAGAAATATATACCTGATGCTAATCATGTTATTGATTGGAATGTGATTTAGGTGGAGCAAGAAGGTGCTTTCCAAGTACATTCGGTACGCATTCTGGACCGAAAAATCAAACAACTCTGGAATCTATCCATAGAGCTTGTAAAGGTCCTGAGGACGCAACTTGGGAGAATAAATATGTTATGCAAAAAGAATACCCGCATATGTTTTAGGATTTTTGAAAATGTGGTTATATATATGTATATATTTCACTGAGGACAGTGCATAAATAAGGGGAGGAATGTAATACCCCTAGGCCGAACTCCAATTGTAAATGTAAATGCAAATGTACTTAATTTGGTGAGTTGTTTGATATAATTTTTGTATGCACCTTTCATGGTATAGTGCGCACTTGTACTGTGCACTAAAATGATGAAGTGTGCACATTCCAGGATACTGCGTGCAAAAAACTTAAGTGCGGGAGGTTTTGAGGACAAGGAGCCTTTGTGTATATGTTGTGTTTTATAGGCTGGTGAGCCTGTTATTATAAACTAGGAGGCTTATATGTTGAATTAGGACATAGAGCCTTGATGTTAAAGTTCAGTGAGCCTATTTTTGTATATGTCTTATCATTAATATATTACATCATTGTGTGTAGACCGACCACGATAAAAGAGTATGGGGGACTAAACTCCACTAGTTGGGGAAAGGAAGGTGCTAAAAGTTAAGGAAAATGGCTAAGATAGGGAGATTAAGACAAAAAAGAATATTATATTAATATTCCTTAAAGTATAAAGTATGGATAATTATTTTATACTAAGTTCTAAGGATGGGGAAAAGTGGGCCAAAGTAGCTCTCAACATGAAAAGTTTCAAGTTGGGAACATGCATACATATAGTTTGGACTTAGTTTATTTTCCCATTCATTCCATCATCATTCACTCACTGAGTCAGTTGTCCTTTGTACCTTCCTCTTCCTGTACCTGTAACTATATCCATACCTTCCTGTCACTGTAACCGTACCTATACCTATACCCATACCTAGTTAGCTTAGGAGTTGGACTGAAGAAGTGGGTTTTCAGGCCCGTGGGATATTGAAGAGACGGGTTGTTAGGCCTGTGAGAAATTTCTCTCTAGATGAGAGAATTATTGGGAATTAAAACCCCAAGGTGCCAAACTACAGCTACAAGGCTTTGAGACTTCCTATTTGGCCTGTTGTTGAAACCCCGAAAAGGAAGTGGGGCAGCCAAAGGAATGTTGAGCGAAGAAGGGGCACACTTCCTGGGGTGGGACAAGCATATGGGGAATGAGGGACTGCAGGTTGTTAGTTCTATTTGGCACCTGTGACAGAGTCTTTCTTGTTGTCTGAGATACATCAGCTTGGTTAGGAGTCCCTTTACCCGGGTGGATTTTAGTCCTAGCTCGGGGATGACCCACTGCTGAAACTGTTGAGTAGCGTGGTCTAAGGTTGTGAGGTTCATGGAAAGTCTACACGCAGTTGGTGATATTTTTACCAAGATAAGTGTACATTTTGTGTTAAATTACATGCTGCATTATTATGTATGCGTTTGTTTTTATGGGTTATTCCTATGTGTGTTGCATGTGTATTTTTATTATTGTTTTGTATGAATATGTGCATTTGTAGAATGTATTTATCTATTTTAAGTTATATATATATATATATATATATATATATATATATATATATATATATATATATATTTCCACAAGATTTTATGTCTATATATGTTTTAATTTTGTATACAGTTCAAAATTGTTATATGGCATATCCCACTGGGATGCTTGGGAGGTTACACCGTAAGTGATTTAGGAAAGTACCCCAAACACATGTTCAAAAGGATTTTTCTGAGTAGAAGAATTCATGGCATGATTATAAGCATGTTGTACATAAGGCAACTATTCATCCAATTACTTAGGATGCTTGATGCAGTATACTCGAACTAGATGTACCTCTATTTTTTTTACCACCTCTGTTTGTCCACCTTTATGTGGATTAAAATTTGTGCTCTTATTAAACTTAGTGTCCATGAGTTCCCATGAATGAGACCAAAAATTTCCCAAAAACCAATAGTCTCGATCTGATATAATAGATGTAGGAAGTCCAAAATGAAACCAAACATTAGCAAATAACATATGTGTTGTCTGTTCGATTGTGACCTATTTATTGCATGGCATAAAAATACACATCATTTTTAATCTATCCACAACAACATATAGATAATCATGATAGGTCCTGAATGTCAACAAATCCCCTACAAAATCCATGGAGATACTTTCCCATGGCTGAAAAAGTACCGGAAGTGGTGTATATAACCCCAAATTTCTGTTGTTATGCTTACTTGTGGCACACATAACACACCCTTTGATATACTTGGAAATTGTTCCATTTATTTGATGCCAATAACAATTCCTTTGTAACTTTGTTATTGTCTTACCAACCCAAAAATGACCAAAAATGAGAGACGTGATAGCTTCTCTTATTACATTTACTCTTTCATATCTAGGTATACAAATATTTCCAAGATGGTATAAAAACTTATCATGCATATAATAATCTAATTGTTGATTTCCACGAGTTAATGCATCATATACATATTTAAAATCACCATCCTTAGCATATTATTTTGCATAACTTTCATGAGATAGAGGATTACATCTTACTATTGTCGATGCAGTAATTACTAGTCTTGACAACATATCTACAACTTTGTTATGAATACCTTTCTTATACTTGATTACCAAATGAAACTGTTGTAGAAAACCCATCCATCTGAAATGTCGTGACTGTTGTAACTTGGTAAGTGACTTCAAATACTATAATGGTTGATGATGTGTATGAATAATTGTTTCATTTTCCATTAAGTAATTCCTCCATTTCTTTACACATTGTACCAATGCATATAGTATGTGTTATCATATGTTGGATAGTTAATCACAACTTGAGTGAAAGTATCAGAATGATAACATATAGTTTTACATCATTGCATCAATACTATACCCATGGTATATCTGATTGCATCAGTTTGAATCTCAAATGGAAATTGTAAATCTGGCAATGCCAAAACTAGTGCGGTGCTTATCTTTTCCCTCAATGTCTTGAAGGATTTTTTCTTCTTTGATCCCCATTGAAAGACTTTTTTAACACTTGTTAATCCATCTAGAGGAGCTTCTATGGATGGAAAATTAGTAATGAATTTCCTCCAGTATTGTACTGCTCCTAAGAAGCTCTTGACTTCTGTGATAGTAATTGGCTTGGTCCATTTCATAATGACTTCTACTTTTGCAGGGTCTACTTTTAGTTGAAAATTCCCTACAATGTAACCCAAATATACCAGAGAAGTTTTTACAAATTCACATTTAGACATTTTTACATATAGTTTCTCCTTCTTTAAGAGTTCAAACACTTTCTTGACATGATTTATATGATATTCCCATCTTCAACTAAAGATCAATATATCATTTAAATAGATGATAAAAAAATCATCTATGTAGGGTATGAATACATTATTCATTACCCTCATAAATGTTGTTGGTGCATTGCATAACCCAAATGGAATAACTAACCATTCGAACAATCCTTGCTTGGTGTTAAAAACATTTTTTTCATATGTCACCTTCTGCAATTATGATACAATGGTAACCACTTCTCAAATCCAACTTAGTGAAATAAACAACATTCTTTAATTCATCCAATAAATCATCAATTCTCGGAAGAGGATAATGGTTCTTTATCACAATCTTGTTCAGGGCTTGGAATTAAATACACATCCTCCAAGTGTCATATTTATTTGGAAATAATACAATAGGAGAACCACATGGAGATGAGCTTGTCTTGATGATTCCTTTATCGAGTAACTCCTGAACTTGCTTCTAAATTTCTAGATTCATGATCACTGGTGACATGTACATTCCAATGTTCGGAAGAGGAGCATCATGCTACAAATATACTTCATGTTCAACCTCCCTCTTAGGAGGAAACTATGTAGGTTTCCGAAACAACTCATCATATTTAGATATGATCTTGACCAACTCCTATTTATCATCTGGATCACAACCTGATAAATAATTTGTTAACTCTTCTTCTTTCTATTTCACTATCATCAGAACAAAATATTTACTTGCACTCATGAGTCTCTTCATTTTCCTTATGCTCACTAAAAGAAAATTAGTCTTGATACGATGAGATATAACAATATATTCAACCCCATCCTTAGAAAGATGATATTTACTCTCTTCGCCATAGAATATGGCCTTCATGTCAAATAGATATGGACTATCCAAGACAATGTTGTAAAGGTCCATTTTAGCAAACCATTCCTGACGTGTTTGCTTAAGTCCGCACAATGACTTCCTTAGCCTAAAAACTAATGATGGATCCTGAAAATATCCCTCTAGATGCTCCATATATATCTCCTCATTAATATATCCATGTAATAATGCATTCTTCACATCCATATGGTGTACCTCCCACTTTCTAGTTGTTGCAATAGCTAGAGATAACTGAATGAAATCAATCTTGGAAACCAGTGCAAAAGTATCCTCATAGTCAATGCCTTATACCTGTGAGAAACATTTAGCTACTAAACGAGTCTTATAATTTTGAATATATCCATCAAAAACCCTCTTTTTCTTGAAAATACAATTATATCTAACAAGCTTCATGTTGGAAGGTAGAGGAACCAACTCCCATGTGCTGTTCTCTATCAGGGAATTGTACTCCTCTTTCATAGATTCCTCCCAACGGGGGTTTCCATTAGCCTCTTCATAAGATTGAGGATGTGATCCAAGTACCATATAACATTAAATATGAATCAATGGCTCTATGATACTCAAATCTTGCAGAGACTCCACAAACTAATATCTGGTTCTCTATGGATTGGGAGGATCACCCACTAGATCACCCGCTTCCTGGAGAGTTTGTTGTGCCCATCGTGGTCAATGATCTAGACGTAAAACTTATTTTTATGATCAGAAATATCATATATATCATATTCATATAAATTATCATAAATATGATCGGAAGAGGTCTCACGAAGTTCTGCAACTAGTGACGGTAGAGATGGAGGTGTGGACTACTCTGAAAGTACCTGTGAAGGACCCTCTTCAAACTTAATACTCATTTGAATGAATAGTGTATATGAAGTAATATTTAATAACCTATATCCCTTCACTCCCTATGGATATCCAAAAAAAATGTGCTTCGTTATCTGAGCTACCATAGCTTTCCTTCTATTAGAAGGGATCCTATCCCATGCACGAGAACCAAAAATTATGAAGTGAGTGACTTTCAATTTATTCCCTCTCCAAGCCTCATATGGAGTGACTACCTTGACTGAATTATGAGGAAATATATTTTGAATGTAGGCTTCACAGTTGATAGCTTCAAACCATAACTTTGGAGGTAGTGCTCTAGCGCGTAACATACAGTTGGCCATCTCTTTTAATGTCATGTTCTTTCTCTCTACTACCCCATTCTGTTGTGGAAAGTCTATACCTGATTCTGAGCAAAGATTTTCAACATCCTTAATCACATACTCTTCTCCATTGTATATATGAAGCTTCTTAATCCTCTTCCATGTTTGGTGCTCAACTAGATGATTGAAATATTTAAGACACTCAAAGACCTCATATTTTAATTTGAGAAAGTAGACCCATGTATATCTAAAAAAATAATCAATGAAATTAAGAACATACTTATCTTTACTGATCGATGGGTGTGGGAAAGGACCTGTAATTTCACTATGAACCAAATCTAGAAGTGACGATGCCCTCCATTCTTTACCCGTGTTTAACTTATCCTCAGAATGTTTTCCTAGTATGCAGCCCTCGAAAACAAAATATGTGTACTGAATGCGGGGTAATACATCTACCATTCCACCCTTACTAAGTTGATCTAAATATTTAAATTCAGATGCCCAAACCTCTCATGCCACAAGCTAGACTCTTCATTAACATGTGTTAAAAGAGATACATAATCTGATTTATGAGTGAAGTGAGAGAAGGTGTATAACTAGGAATAGTGATTAACCTCACCAACCACGATTTTTGAACCATCTCACAAGTCAGAAATAATAATTGAGTCTAAAATGAACTCCAATTTATTCCCTGAACCTAAATGAGTGATTTTATAGATGGAAAGAAGATTTAGTGAAATCTTCGAAACATCAAGTACATCCTAAAAACATCCATGGTCTAGATCAACTCTACCCTTACCTCACACCTCTGAGAAGAATCATCTCCCATGAATATCGGTGGTCCGAAACAAGTTGAGAAGTATGAAAAAAGTCTATCTAATGATGCCATGTGATGGGTAGCCCCTGAATCAGTCACCCAAGCATTAGAAGAAGATGAAATAAAAAGTAATGCATGACCATTACCTCTTTATGATGATGTATTTTTCCTTTCATTATCTGGAATACAATCCTCGAGGTGATGTTTCTCAAGTGTTTGTGCCATGAGATTTATGGTCTCTTTCATGGAAAAACTCTCAGGATGGAATCCCATGTTAAAATAGGAACACTTTGTCTTCTACTTCTTTCCTTTGTATGCCTTGGAATGAGAACTTTCATATGTGGACTTTTATTTACCTTCCTTCTTGTTCTCTTGCTCATTCTCACCCTTGTTCTTTTGCTTATTCTTCTTTGAAATTCCTTGAGTTGTAAGTGCATGGGGCTTGGAATTATTAAGTTCCTCTATTTCGATGATTTTTTTTTCCTTATGGATAAGTGAATCCATGAAATCATCTAGGGATGGAATCTTCTATGTACACCCCATAGCTAACTTGGTAGTATGAAAATAATAAGTGTAGAAATAATAATTTGGTCCTAGTTTTGTTAGAATTGAAAATATTAATTGTTCATATTTCTTATCAATTCCACAAGCCTTAACATGAGAAATAAAAGTTTTAAACTTACATATGTAGTCATTTATGGTCTTGAAATCTCTTGGATTCAATGCATGTAGATAATTCTCTAGATGATGACCTCTTAGATAATTCTCCACATGGTCACCAACTATAATCACAATGTATTAATCCTTTATAATGATTACAATATATAATACTCTCCACATGAGGAGTAATGCACACTAGGTTCCAATTTCCATGTGAATGCTCAAGTAAAAAAATAACTTCTCCCAATATAAACAATTAACTAAAGTAAAAGGTTCCTAATAATAATAAAACATAAAAAATATAGGTACTAACTTAATGAGAACTCTACATGAAGTCAACATGCATTCCATAATAGAAAAAAACTCCTAGAATAAGACTAGAGTCCAACAATGGAACTAAAGTTTTAACTAAGTGAGAATTTGTTAATTATGGAAAGTCACTAAATAAGTGAAGTGAGTTAACTCCAAGTATTAAATGGGTAATGCACACTTCCCTAGGAGGCTAATATTGTTACTAAAGTGCGCTCTATAGACATGAAATAGGAAATATCATCTAAAATTAAGGAAATATGAATTATTTCCCCAAAAAATAGGAATTAGCATGATGGTAGCTAAAAAATAGGAGTTTTCCTAATGGTTTTTTATGAGCCCATTGTTTTGGAAATCGTATTTTCCCATGATATTGTTTATAGGAATCCACCGGATAAAAATAGAGCTCTTATAAATAGTCATGCTATAAATAGAAATCCTCCTAAATAGTAGGAAAAATGAGTATGTTACTATGTAGGTAGTTAAGCATGCACCCCAACACTATACACTGTTAGAGGAATCATATTTTAGTTTTTTAGTTTTTGAGGAGGCATAGCTCATTGACTTGCATGTTATAGACACAACTTGGAGAGATGGTGAAGTAGTTATAATATTAGTTGGTGGGTTATTTCAAAAATTATATATATATATATATATATATATGAACGGTTTTGCATGACTTCTTTAAAAAATATAAGGGTAGAAGGAAGACAATGCCCTTATTTTGGAAAAGGTCTTTATGAGTACAAGGGTTAAAAGAAGAGGATGTTCATCCAGATGTACTAGATGATAATCGTTTTATTACAAAGGAATACACTTATTGGAGTTGGGCATAATTAATGACCTTTTAAATATAAATATTTTTAGTTGAAGATGCTCCCATATTCTTAGTTGTCCTTTCAAATCAATGAATGAAATTTAATATTCATATCCTCCTTACATTTATAAATGTGTAAGTTTCTTTGTTTACTTTTTCACTTTTCTTAAAATTGAAAATATAACAAAAATATTAATTGTTCATCTTTCTTATCAATTCCACAAGCCTTAAAATGAGAAAGAAAAGTTTTAAACTTATCTTTCTTATCAATTCCACAAGCCTTAAAATGAGAAAGAAAAATTTTAAACTTATAAAAGTATTCTTGTAGGGTCTTGAAATCTCTTAACTCAATTCATGTAGATGATTCTCCAACGGATGACCTCTTAGATTGTCTTTCTTTCCTAAAAAATTATTTAACTTTGTCCAAACATCATTTATTTAACTTTGTCCAAACATCATTAGGAGAAAAAATTTTGCTCCCATGGGCAAGCCAGTTTCTGGTGACTCTTACGTAAGTTCCGTCGTTGGGACGTTGCCTTGAACTTTCACCGCCTGGC
This sequence comes from Picea engelmannii, assembly GCA_009831015.1. Lineage (NCBI taxonomy): Eukaryota > Viridiplantae > Streptophyta > Pinopsida > Pinales > Pinaceae > Picea > Picea engelmannii. The sequence goes on along the minus strand of ML801565.1, from coordinate 195,264 downwards.
AGCCTGCAAGATTCTTCTCATGTCGTTGAAAGACGCGGCCATTGGAAACGGAGGCAGACAGACTTTCCTTCTTTGAGTTGCGTTGTGTTGGGATGAGGAGAGTGAGAAGCTGCATGCACGGCATCTCTTTCTCCTCTTCGTGTTGTGCTGGTCGCCCTCCTCCCCTCTCTCCCTCAGCGTTCTTCGTGTTGTACTGGTCGCTCCCCTCCCCTCAGCGTCCATAAATACAAAGTTAATACCCACCAACTCTTCATACATTCTCAGTTGTATTCCATCAATCAAGGTAACGAAGAAAGAAAAGAAAGAAGAGCAATGGGTGTCTTCACACTTAAATGGGTGAGTTTAGGCGTGGCCCTTCAAATTCTCTTTCACTGGGGCACCCCCACTGTTGATGCACATGAAGACGGCTTGTATGGAGAGGAGCTGCAGCAACAACGATGGTCGTGTGAGCAGCAGAGATTGTCTTCTTGCGGGAGTACTTGGAACGCCGGAAAGATCAGCCATCGGAAGGATGCTGCGAGGAATTGCAAAGAATGTCTCCACAATGTCGATGCCAAGCCATAAGCAAACGCTTGAGGACGTCTTCATGGATTCCGATTATCAGAGCGGTGCACCACTTAATCAACGCCGCCGCGGAATGGAAGATGAGGAGGTGGTACGGAGAGCCGAAGAGCTTCCGAATACCTGCAACGTCCGCCAGTCCCCCGCCGCTGCGATCTTCAACGCCACTCTGGTAAGTCACTCCATGAACGTTACCAATTATTGACGTATAGTAACTAGCACAACCACTTTGATAATGTGGTTGATAGCGCCATATCAACCACTCTACCTCACCTATGGTTTTAGTTGGTCACGGTGTTACTTTTGAATCATAATAAATAAAATTTAAATTTTCTTGATAAGCTTCCATAGTACATTGGAATTGGCTCGTACATTAATCGGCCATGGAATTGATGTACGCTAGTCGGGCTCAGAAAGATGCATCCAAAGTCGATTACATGATCAGAAATAGGTTAAATAAATTCTTTCAAATATCATTATATAGTAAAAAGAATAGTAAGGTGTGAATAGTTGCGAGTAGATGAAGCGAACGAGGCATTAGATGACATCTGGTAAGGGAATACATAAATGCAATAAAACAAACAAATCACAATAAATATGGGTAGTTATGTTAATCACTCATATGTGTCAATCAGCTAGCCATCATAGTAAATTTTGAATATAATTAAGTAAAAGTAAAAAAATAAACATGTAAACTGATGTCTTTATAATAGTGAGGAAGTTAGTGGTTGAAATCACAACCATTGATTTATTGGAACGAGTAAGAATATTCCATCAATATTTAATCTTGTCCATAGAAAACTGATTAAGCACTAAAAACGTATTAAATATGTCCATTGTCAATAGGTATATGCCTTTCGTCCTAAAAATAAACATGTAAACTGATGTCTTTATAATAGTGTGGAAGTTAGTGGTTGAAATCACAACCATTGATTTATTGGGACGACTAAGAATATTCCATCAATATTTAATCTTGTCCATACAAAACTGATTAAGCACTAAAAACTTATTAAATATGCCCATGGTCAATAGGTATACGTAATTAATTTGTGTAGATGTAATTACATTTCTTCGTTCTTTCATTCATTTATTTTATTCATTATCTAGCCACCATAGTAAATTTTGAATATGATTAAGTAAAAGTAAAAAAATAAACATGTAAAGTGATGTCTTTATAATATTGAGGAAGTTAGTGGTTGAAATCACAACCATTGATTTATTGGGACGACTAAGAATATTCCATCAATATTTAATCTTGTCCATACAAAACTGATTAAGCACTAAAAACATATTAAATATGCCCATTGTCAATAGGTATACGCCTTTCGACATAATTAATTTGTCTAGATGTAATTACATTTCTTGGTTCTTTCATTTATTTATGTTATTCATTATCTAGTCTGCAATTGCCATGCCATAGTTTATATATGTAATTCTTTCTAGAAGTTCTTCCATGCTATAGCCAATGATTTTTTTGTTTTGTTTAGCCAATGATTTTTTTTGTTTTCTTTTGATTGGTTTGTGCATAGGTTATTCCATAACAGACACTAGCTTTTGAGTGACCAACTACCATGTCTATGTATGTAAATAAAGAAGCTGCTGGCACTACAACATGTATGTACGGGGTTTTGACACTTCAATTTGTATGTAGGGGGTTTTGTAGGAGCTTATAAGTATATATAGGCTCTACACCATAGCCTGCTGTCTCTGGTACGTAATAAAGGATTGAATGAATGCGCAAATGCAATATAATTAAATTGTCCAACATAGCATGCATACATTTTACCTTGGAATTGGATTTATTTGTTTTTTTTAAAACATATTAATTTTGGCATTATTTAAACTCAAATAAAGTTCTGGCATTATTTTTATATCTGTTTACTGACAATATACATCTCTGTCATTTTTTATATACAAGTAGAGTATATTGTCACTTTTTATATCTCTGTCTACCGTTAGAGTATATTGTCATCAGTTTATAATCCAAAATTATATGACAGTACAAAATTATATTGTCATCAGTTTATTTTGAGGGTTTTTGACATTATTTCGCACTATTTTTAGAATATACCGTAATCAAATTATGGTTTAAAAATATATTGTAATTAATTTATAGTTTAAATAATTTTAATCAGTTTTCACTTTAAATAATCTGATTTTAAGAGTGTTGATTTTATTTGTTTTAAGAGTGTTGATATTATATCTTATTATTTTAACATTTGTTTACATTCATTTTTAAGAATATTGATATTGTTTAGTATTATTTTCACACCATTTACATTCATTTTTAAGAATATTGATATTGTTTAGTATTATTTTCACACTTTTTATGGTCTAGAGTATATTATAATTCAATTTATAATTCAAATAATTTGGATTTTTATAAAAAAAAAATTATAAAATTAATTTTAATTTTTAATTTTGATTATTTATAATTGTTTGGTATTATTTTCATACTTCTAGTGGTTGAGAGTATATTATAATTCAGTTTATAATTCAATGTTGATATTGGTTGGTAGTATTTTCACACTTTTCATGGTTAAGAGTATACTATAGTTTAGTTTATAATTTAAATAATTTTGACTTCTATATAATTTTTATATAAAATTTATTTTAATTTTTAACTTTGATTATGAAATAATTTTATTATATTAAGGTATACATACCCTACCTCCCTTTGGATTTGAACCTGTGATTTCTTAAGAGGAAACACATGTTCTTAACCATTAAGCCCACTCAAGCTGTGTTATAATTACTCATAATCATTAGGCCCACTCAAGCTGTGTTATAATTACTCATAATCATTAGGCTCTCTAGATTATGATTACTATAACAATTAATTTATAGTTGAATATTTTTAACTAATCAATTTGTATAATTATTAATATGATAACTATAACAATCAATTTATAAAATATATTATAATTACTATAACAACAGTTAAACAATTTTAACTAATCAATTTGTATGATTATTAATATAATAACTATAACAATCAATTTTTTTTATAAAGTTTATTTTAATTTTTAACTTTGATTATCTATAAATCAATTTTTTTTTATAAAGTTTATTTTAATTTTTAACTTTGATTATCTATAAATCAATTTTTTTTTATAAAATTTATTTTAATTTTTAACTTTGATTATCTATAAATCAATGTTGATATTGTTTGGTATTATTTTCACAGTTTTCATGATTGAGAGTATATTATATTCAGTTTATATTTCAAATAATTTTGATTTTTATATAATTTTTTTATAAAATTTATTTTAATTTTTAACTTTCATTACCTATAAATCACTGATTATATTATGATTACAATAAATCAATTATTATATTTTGATTACTATAATAATCAATTTATAATTAAATAATATTATCTAATTAATTTGTATTATTATTAATATAATAACTATAATAATTAGTTTATAATTAAATAATTTTAACTAATTAATTTGTATGATTATTAATATAATAACTATAACAATCAATTTATAGTTAAATAATTTTAACTAATCAATTTATATTTATTATATTATGATTATGATAAAAAACAATTTATAGTTTAAATAAATAATTTTGAATATTCAACCTATAATATATTATGATAATAATCAGTTTATTTTGAATTTTAATTAGAGAGTATATTATAATCCAGTTTATATTTTAAATAATTTGGATTTTTATATAATATTTTAATAAATTTATTTTAATTTTTAACTTTGATTATTTACATATAAGTTATTATATTATGATTATTATAAATTGGTTATTATATTATGATTACTATAACAATTAGTTTACAATTAAATAATTTTAACTAATCAATTTTTATGATTATTAATATAATAATTATAACAATAAATTTATAGTTAAATAAATTTAACTCATCAATTTATATTTATTATATTATGATTATGATAAAAATTAGTTTATAGTTTAAATAAATAATTTTGAATAATCAATTTATAATATTATGATAATAATCAGTTTATATAATATAATATAATAATAATCTATTTTTAAGGTTATGACCAACCCACCACACCAAATTGGTGTATGAGACCCCCTTGTTTGTGGGGCAAGGGACCCCCCTCGCCCAACAATTTGACTAGTAAAATCTATGAAGATATACATACCCTACCCCCCTCTGGATTAATATCCAATTTATATTTTAAACAATTTTTAATTTTAATTATTTTTTTAATAAAATATATTAAAAATATATAAAAATTATTATTAAATTAGGGAGTATTGAAATCACTAAAGCTCGAGAAAGTTACAACTTTGAAATAGTTACACCTTTAAATTAATACCTTGTACGTTTTTACTTTATATCTATGGATTCATACATGTATCTCATAAAATTTTTAATTAATTTTTATTATTAACAAAATATTTAAATTTTAATAAAATTTATTAAAATTATATATTAAATTAAAAAATATTGAAATTCATTTTTAATTAAGTTTTATTATGAAACAAATTCTTTAAATTTTTATAAAATTTACTAAAATTATCTATTAAATTAAAGAATATTGAAATGGTTGAGATTCGAAATAATTATGCTTAAAATTGATTAAAAAAGAAAAGTATTAATGTATAATACATAGTATTAATTTATAGTAATTTTTATAAAGTTTCACAATATTTAAATTTTTATAAAGTTTCACAATATTTAATTTTTTTATAAAGTTTACTAAAATTATATATTAAATTAAGGAATATTGAAATTGTTGAGATTAGAAATAATTAATTTATATTAAGTTTATTTTAAAAATAAGCATTGCTAAGACAAAACAAATTCTCACAAGTTTCATATTAAAATTAGGCATTGGTCTATTCCTAAAACACCATGGGATGAGAGTGTTTCACTTTTGTGACACAAGAAAGTTGAAGATGAAAAACACTTTCTCTTAGGTTGTCAAGCCTACACCCATATTAGATGTCATTTTCAAAATATTTGTCACACTACCAACCTTCTTAACCTCTCAAGTCAACAAAGTGAGGTGATGCTGGAAAGCTTATCTTAATTCTTTTAGAGTACAGAAACAAAATTCTAAAGAATCTCAAGTAATCACTTACCCTCTTAAGATCCTATAGACCAATTCAGGCTTAATGGACCGTAATCATCATCATCATCATCAATCCATTTATATTACGATAATAATTAATTTATAATTAAAACAACTTTGAAATTATTATGTAATATTTTTTTTGAAATTATTGAGATTTGAAATAATTACTCTTAAAATTGATAAAAAATATTAATTTATAATACTAGTATTAATTTATATTAATTTTAATTATCCAATCTTTTATAAAATTTATTATAATTTTAATTACCCACAAATAATCAAATTATGATAATAACTAATTTATATTCCAAACAACTTTGACTTTATTAATTTTCAATTATGTAATAAAAATTTTATTTTACAAATAATGAATTTGTATTATGATAATACTTAATTTATATTCCAAACAATTCACTTTATTAATTTTATATTATGTAGTAAATTTTTAAAATTTTCATAAAGTTTATTAAAGTTATGTAAAAATTATATATTAAATTAGGGAATATTAACATTATACAAACTTTGAATGGGGTGATTCTAAGAAAAAACCCTAGCTAGGGTTTGGTTTCAGATGGGACAGATTCCCTGAAGAATTTTTGTAGAATTTTTATCTGGTTTCTGAACTCATCCTATCTCTGTCACTATGGATAGGGATTTTAAGTTAATTAATGATGAGGTGGAGGCGTTGGTTGAGGGAGTCGATGAATAAAATTAGAAGAAACACAATGTTTTATTTAGATGAAAATGAGTTTTGTAACCAGTTGAGAAGGAAAAGAGTGTTTTTGGCTCAAGATAGCTGGCGGGAGCATTATTATGGGATTCATTCAAAGCATACAGGGTCAGGGTTGGAGGTTTTTAAGTCACCTAACGAAGATAGCGATAAAAAATAAGTACATAACCCTTTGTATATGAGTTTTTTTTCTCAGGTTTTTCCCTCTCGTAAGAGTGCATCCGCTAAGGAGGAGGTTTCTGGGCCTTCAGGAGCTATTTCTGATTTGAGTTCAATTTCCCCTATGGAGCCTGCTACGGAGACATTACTTGTGTGTGATAAGGCAATTTATGAAGGGGGTGGAACTGTTGACTCTGAGTCGAAGCAGTCGTTGAAACTTCCAGGCAGGGGAGGTGAGTTAGGTCATAAAGCATGGAAAACTCGTTCCTCTCATAGAAAGATGGTGTCGGGTGATGATGTAGGCCTAAGAGAGATCTTAGTGATGTCTTTATGTGCTCTAGTGGGTCGGTTCAATTATTGGGCCTTACCAAAGAAAAATATTGGTCAGTAGATGGAAAAGCACTGGGAGCATTTTCTAGGTTATATTTTGGTCCTCTCTGTGCTTCTTCATGGGTGGTTTTGTTTCTTGTTTAGTAATGAAATTGATGCAAAACTTATTCTGGAGGGGTTATAGTTAGTAGGGGAGGGTAGCCTGATGTTGAAACGATGGATCCATTCTTTTAATTGTACCTGAGACCATTTCTGTTTTAAACATGTGTGGGTGTTGTTACCGGGTTTTCCCCCCGAATTTTAACATAGAAAAGGTTTTATAGCAGTGGGAAACGAGACTGGGAGATTCCTCCATATTGATCCTGATTTTTTGAGAAGAGAAGATAAAAGAGTGGGTTACATGATGGTTGAAGCATTTGGTTTTAATCTCTGAATTGCATATTTCATGGAGGAAGAGAGATTATTTTCAAGCGATTGATTGCTGGGCTATTTCGTTTAGATGTACACGTTGTCATAAAATGGGACATCTCTGTACACAATGTCTTAGATTGGATAATTATGGTATAGCTGTGTCTTCCTTTGAAGGTTGTATAGAGGAGGACTCAAAGGTGCAGTGTCATTCTTCTCAAATCAGAGACTCAGAGGTGGAGTTTGCTTAGAACGGATTGGATTCTTATGGATATGTAGATGCTTCACCAAAAACAAGGCGTTTTGAGAAGGACGCTCTATTGGGTAAGTTACAATATGTTTCCCGTATGCTTTTTAATTCGTTTTTTGTTTATGATGAGGATTACCTTCAAATATAGGGTAAATCAAACTTTCCTCCAGTTAATGGTGTTTCTCATTGGGATTTTTTTTTTAAAGAATGATTTTATAGTCATATATAATACAAACCCAATGTGCCAAGATAATTGTCCTATCTCAGAAGAGTCCAAAGGGCTATCCTTTGAAGAAAAAATGGATATTTGAAAGGAAATTCCTGCTCTATGGTTGGTCTTATCTGAAATTAATTCAATCTCTATTTCAGAGTCTTCGAGGGGATCTGAGGAATCTTTGGGTATGGATTTTTTTTTTTTTTTTTATAAGTAAGAGTTTGTATTAAATATAAGAGTCCTTCTCAGAACCAGGATCCAGAGTACATTAACAGAGTTATTCGGTTGTAATTACTGAACTGCTCCGTGAGGAGAAACCAGTTCAGCCAACCGTATATAGCAAGTAGCAAAAAAAGTTCTAACAGTGCTATAGAAAGCTAGATTTTTAACTACCATGAGAGCCACTAGAACTAAAGTATGGGACAAGTATAGTAGAATCTGGAACATACTCGGGCAAGATGCCAGGCCAGGGTTCCTCAATGACAGGTGTCTCGCCGGTCCATTGCATGTCCGTAGCGCCGTAGCTCTTGTCTTCGGGCACTTGGATGCTGCTGTCCCTCGTTTCTACTACCGCTGCCGAAACTGCAATGTCGTCTCCTCCTTCAGTGCTTGCCAAGGTCGCCTTCTGCGCGAGAGCACTCATGGCCCCTGGATTGCCTGGCTTCCCCTCGGATGGCATACTTTCTTCTGTGGAAGCGTGTTGCTGACTGCTCGCCTGACCACTGGAGTTCTCGGAAGCATCACGAGAGTACTGAGGAGCGGATGGAGTGGGAGTGGCTAGGAGCTGGAGGAGGACAGAGAGGCGTCCCTCCATCTGTTGGACCCGGAACTGGAGATCACTCACCCCCTCACGGAGCTCGAAAACTAAGTCATGGAGAATGGCGGAGTGTTCACG
>ML801565.1:119152-151029 GCA_009831015.1 Picea engelmannii | reverse complement strand
TGGTCAAATAAAAACATCAAAGGTATTAAAGGAAATTGACCATGTGGTTTTATATATATTTATCATACTTGATTACCGAATCAAAATGTTGCAGGATACCATTCACATGAAGTCTGGGCTTTGTTGTGACTTGGATCAATTGAAAAGGATTATAAAAGGTTATGATTTGAGTTAATTTTTTTTTGTTTTCCCAACAAATAATTTATGTAGTACTTCAATGCCTAAACTATGATGTACAATTCCTTATCTTATTTGGGTATATTATGATTTCACCAAAAAAAGTTTCAAGTGTTATGTTATCCAACTCCTTCATTGTATCAAAGGTTATGCCATTGTGTATCATGTGAAATTTGCTTTGATTTCAAATGAAATTTCAAGTTTCATTAGATTTAATATTGATGCATTACAATTCTTTCAAGTCAAAGCTTTCATTACTTGGTTTTCAATTGCAATGAATTGAAAGGTTATACTTGCCTTTTCTAATGTGCATTGAAGAGACACTTCATTCCTAAATAATTTGCTAACCCCATAAATTACATTGGTTCAATTAAATTATCTGGGATCAACCAATTTACAATGAATTTTATATTTCTTAGGTCAATACACAATTCACATCCTCTAACTACAAAATCCATACACAACAATATTTGTTTTCCAAGCTCATATTTCTTCATGTTGGCTTGCAATTAATTGTGTTGAAGGGTTAAAAATATCATCTCCAAATGTTTCAAATGATCTTCCCAAATATTGCTAAAAGTCAAAATATCATCCAAGGAGGCTACAATAAACAAGTTCGAGAAATGGTCTTAGGATATCATCCATAAATGTTATAAGTGTTCTCATAGTATTGTGTAATATAAATTGCATAATGACTCACTCATGCAATCCATGTGTTTTTTTGAAAGTAATATTCCAAATTATTCTTTGTGTATATTGTCATATTGGTATCCTTACTTCTAATCCAACTTCACAATAACGCATGCTTACAATATTTGGTTGATTAGTGCCTTGATTATTTGTAGGAGATACATATAAGAATATATTAGAATATTACAATGTAATAGTAATGCCATATTACAATGTAATATGGCATTACCATATTACATTGTAATATGGCATACAATATGGTATACCATATTTCATGTAAATTTTTTTTTTTAAACTTAAAGTCATCGTCGCAAGTTCGTCAGAAAATTTTTACTATTTTACCACAACCATCGCTATAGCGACGAACCTTCGTCACAATTTGCCATGAATATTCGTCGCATATACAACATGTGCGTCGTAATTTTGGTTTTGAGATATTGCACTCGTCGATATTACCACGGTTTTTTGTCGCAATTTGCGACGGACTTTCGTTGCACATTCAACAACTGCGTCGTAAGTTATTGTCTTGGCATAACTTTTCGTCCCAATTGTGATGAAGTTTCGTCGTAATTACCACATTTCTTCATTGCTATTGCGACGATAGTTCATCGTAATTGCAACGATGCATAGGGATAACTGATATTGAAGGTGGTGACACGTGGAGAGCTAATTTCATCGATGTTTCCACGCACACCTGGATCGTGGATATAGCGACGAAATTATTCCGATGAAAAAAAATATCGTCTTTCGTGGAAATTGCAACGGATAATTGTGGCAATATCAACGAAAAACCGTCGCAAATTTGGTCATATGTACTATTGAATGTTCAACTCGGTTATTCTTTTAAATTTGGTATAGAGACTATAGAAATTTCTTAGGGTTTCCATGCTTTGTTTCTTACGAGATTTGGAAATGAAGAAATGGAAAAAAAATTGAGAATAAGTTCTCACCCAATTCGGTGGTTGCCTTTAAAGATCTTAGCTAGTTCAATGAATTATTTGGTAGCAAAAAACTCAATTATGGTTGTCAACCCCTTTATCTAGTGTTTTTTGATGACTTAGACATTGAATTTTTTTATGGTTCTTGTTCTCTCGATGGAGAAGTATGTGCATGTGGTGTAGTTCTTAAACTTATAGATGGTGTGCTTTTCCTTCTTAGATTAAATTTTGGAAGCGGTACAAACTCAAAGGTTGAGTTGTTAGGTCTTTGGGTGTTGTTATTTTTTTCCTGAGTTCATATGATAGATCAACTTCAAGAAGTTCGTGATTCAAAACTGATGATAGATTGGGCATTGATTTTTTTTTATTTTTAGGCGATATCTTTGGTCTTCTGGCAACAAAGAATTTGTTCTTTGAAAGAAGAATTCTCTAGGTTGGAAATTTCCCACATTTACAGGGAATTTAATATGGGAGTAGATATATTGGCTTCTCAAGCTTCTTCTTTGGAAGTAAGAAAGATATTTGTTCGACATCGTGTTTTTGGAGTGCTTCATAATGAATTTGTCATTCCTCTCTTATATTTTTTTTTCTCTGAATAATGTTGTTCTCAGTTTTGTAATTGGTGACTAGGGGTGAACTTTGTTTCTGAGTTTCTTTCCATGCATGATATTATTCTTTGTTTTATATGCAAAATTGTGATTTTTTTCTTTCGGAATAAGACTTTGTTGTCTCTATAGAGACCATGGCTATAATGTTAATTTTATATTCTAATGGAATATAATTTGTTTTTCTTGAGTGAAAAAAACTATGAATGGGGTATTAAATTCTCTTAATTGCAGCATGTCATGTGTGGATGTGGCAGCTCTTAACCCAATGTAATAGGTGGATCGCTCTCACGATATGGAATTTGGTGGGTCTATACCTCATTTGGGATGGATCGTCATGGTTGTTAATAGAGAGGATTGCAACATGTCTTTTGTGAAAGTGATGGCTCTTAACCCAATGCAATAGGTGGATGGATCTCACGATATGGCAGCTGGTGGGTCTATACTTTATTTGGGATGGAACATCATGGTTGTTAATGGAAAGGATTTGATGGATTGTGGGTATGATAGCTTGCATGAGTTGGAATCTCAAATCATACCCTCACATAATGGTGATGTTTATGCCTAGGAAAAGTAATGAAATCCCAATACATTTGTAGGTAAAGGGAATCTAGGCTCTGATGCATATAAATGACTGGGAGAATACCATGGTCACTATTTTCTTATGGATCTACTCCCTCAAATGGTTGAGCTATGTTCTCATCAATATTTTATCTAGCTCTTCGAAATCTCTATCTTTTGTTCTCATGGCTCCCTGTGATCATAAGACCCATCCCTCTTTTATTGGTTCATCATGTGCTTCGAGGGATGTTGTTGTTGCAACATATTTTTATAATGATTTTTTGTCTAAGGAAGACTCAGTGACAATGCTTGCACTGGAGGCCGAGGTTATGTTGGTCAGGGAATTTAAGTATTATGAGGATTTTGAGAATAAAGTGAGCGACTTAATCCCAAATGTAGGTTGCACCATAACTTTAAACTCCAAGATATTTAGGAATTTGGAACTCTATTGACACACCAAAACCATGGTGGATCTGGGCATGCTTCCTTAAGATGAAGAATTTCACTAGTTGAAGCATCATATAGAGACTCTTAAGGAGAAGAATATTCATCTTCTGTCAGTGGTGACCTGGATAGATAAACATCATGGAGGCACCTTTCAACCTCCTACTGTCAGTCAACTATGTGAAGAGTTATCTTCTACAACTGATCACCTGGATGTTGCGTGTCCATCTTTTTCTCAGGTTCCTCATGCAAAAGGAATAACATGATTTACAGTTTTTTCCATTTCATTTTGTTCCAATTTTTTTATATGCATGTCATAGGAATTCTTAGTAATCCTACTAGAAATAGTTGGTCACATAAACTTCATATTTTAAGAAAAATTATTCTTTTTTTAGCTTGGTTTCCCCTATGAGGAAGGAAAGTTTTACTCTTCTTTTTTTATTTCAAAATAGTGTCATGGTTTTTTTGGAATCTGATACATTTCATGGATCTATCTATATATTTTTCATATTATCATATCTTTCTCTTACTTACAGAAACAATTTATATAAAAAATATATTTTAAATTAGGGAATATCGAAGTTAGCTTAAAATAGTTACATCGTCAAATCAGGGAATATTGAAATAGCAAAGAATTGAAATAGTTATGCCTTCAAATTAATAAAAGGTATAATGTTTTGACATTATTTTTATATATTTTCACATGCACTTTATAAAATCAACCTAGATTCATCTTAACCCATGATCTATCAAGCATCGAGAGGGATCAAATCTCTCGAGGTGCAAACCTCTTTTGAGTGTGAAACTTGAGGAAAGTGATCCAACAATTCCTTAGATGTTGATTATTTCAAATACACATAAATATCTACATGATCTTTGAAATAATAATGATCGCTTGATTGATCCCAATTACATGTGAAATACTTGTCTAACCATATACACTTTAATGATAAATAACTTGTAAATAACTGAGTGTAAAAATGAAAAATTATATTGAAATCACATACACGAGTTTGATAATGGAGTCCACCCAATTTGGGATAAGTCTCTCGGTCTACTTCCAATAGAGACCTTCTTTATTAATACTCAAATGCTTTGTTTTTACAATGACCTTTTTACATGTTTCTCAAATGAAGAAATGGAGTGCACCGTTGGATTCATTGTGAAAAGTCATGAAAAATCACTATAAAGTTCTTGAAATTCCATGAAGATACCTTTTAGAATTTTTTACGGTGTATCCTCAAAGACTATGTACCATTGGGAATGCACGTCAAGACAAAACTATGCAATAATGAATGTTTATCAATCCTCAATCTGTGAACCCATTAAATAGGGCACAGGTCCTTAACTTTACTCCGAAATAATAGTCAAACTATAATTAATTTGTTTTGTAAGTTCCCCTAATGTGGTGCAATGGTGGTCTAAAAGTTAATACATTGGTTTGTTACACAGTAGGTCAGGGAATCAAACCCTGCCGACCTCTGTCTAATCCATGACTTGGTTATATTTTTTGGTCGTATATACCATATAGTTACAACCATATATGTGGAGGCATATAATTTTAGCACTCGTGAATCTTGGAACCTGGTTATGTGATATACCATACGACCGAAAATAATAGGTCGAGGGCTTATCCCCCGGGCCTAATTTCTAGCCATGCAAAAATTACCTAACTTTAAATATGTATGAAACCATATAAATGTTAAGTTATATTGTGGGTTCCATTGGTAAGGCATTTGGGTAAGGTTATGGAGGTCGTGGGTTTCACCCCTGTCGACTCCATAATTTTAATATACATAAACCATTAATGGCCAATGGTAGGCTTCCACATGGAAACCTCTCATTGGCTTATCTCTTCCACATTTCACCCTGTGATTAGTCCACCTGGATTTTATGGCTCTGCCACTTGTCAACCTTTGACTTGTCCACATAACTTTCCTAGTTAGCGTATAGTCAGTCCAAGTGGCATATTGGGGTCATGTCACATCATCTTCGTATGATTGTATGGGCGTGCCACATGCCATGCTTCCAATGGTGACATGTGTTACCTTTTCCCCACTGATTTTGACTTTTGACCAAACTTTCACTGCTCATAACTTTTGCATATTACCTATGCTTGACTTGTCATTTGTGTAGTTGGAAATCTAATGATGAGATCTACTTATTGATGTTGTTTCCGACATAATTTGGTATGGTAAAAGTTTGAGCATTTATGAACCATTATGGACCTCTGTGGATGTTCTAGATCCTCCTGGACCTCTGTGAGAATTCTTGGATACTCATGAATCATTCCTCCCCTTTGGAATCCTTTTGGACCACCAAAATATTTGATTACTCAAAAACTAGGTGAGGGTAGAGTTCCCTCACTCGTCTGTTCTTGATCCACTTTTCTTTACTTATTTTTAATCCTTTAAGGCCAACTCAAAAATATTTCACATCACCTCAGTGTCAAATACTGATTCCTTTGTCAAAAATAACATCTTCTTATAGCTCATCCAAATATTTTGGAGAAAAATCATCAACTGGGGGAACCTGAATAATTTCATCTTCACCCATAATCATTGGAGGTTCATAAAGCTTCAAATTATCAACATTTACGAATGAATACATTTGCATGTAGGTTGGTACGTCTAAACAAATTGAATTAGTATGAATATTCTCCAATATATTGAATGGACCATATCAGATTGACCTTAGAATTTTACCTTCAAATTCATTCTATCATTGTTGATATGTAACTATAGTTGACCACTAAATTCAAAATTATGATCAACCCGATGTTTATTATGCCTTTCCCTATACTTGGCTTGATTTTTCTCCAACTTTTGTTGTACTTATTTATGTGCCTGTGAATTTTTTGAATGAACCTGGGAAATTTATCTCTATCATCTTTTCCATATTCTTTACCTGCTTCTTCAAAAGAAAATTCCATACATGATTTAGGAAAGTATCCCAAACACACGTTCAAAAGGATTTTTATAAGTAGAAGAATTCATGGCATGATTATAAGCATGCTATACATCAGGAAAATATTCATCAACTGACTTAGGATGCTTGATGCAGTATACTTGAAGTAGATGTACCACTATTTTTTTTACCACCACTGCCTATTCATCCTTCTGTGGACAAAAAGTTGTGCTCTTATTCAACTTAGTTTCCATGAGTTCTCATGAATGAGACCAAAAATTTCCCAAAAAGAGACAGTCTCAATCTGATATAATAGATGTAGGAAGTCCAAAATGAAACCAAACATTAGAAAAGAACATATGTGTTGTATGTTCAGTTGTGACATGTTTCTTGCATGGAATCAAAATACACATCTTGTTGAATCTATCCACAACAACATGTAGATAATCATGACCTGTTCTAGACGTCAACAAACCCCCTACAAAATCCATGGAGATACTTTCCCATGGTTGAGAAGGTACTAGAAGTGGTGTACATAACCCCAAATTTTTGTTCCTGGGCTTACTTGTGGCACACATAACACAACCTTTTATATACTTGGAAATTGTTTCATTCATTTGATGCCAATCAAAATACCTCTGTAACTGTGTTATTGTCTTACAAACCCCAAAATGACCAGAAATGAGATATGTGAGAGCTTCTCTTATTACATTTACTCTTTCATCTCTAGGTATACAAATATTTCCAAGATGATATAACAAATTGTCATGAATATAATAATCTGATTTTTGATTGCCATGATTTAATGCATCATATACATCTTTAAAATCACCATCATTAGCATATTATTTTGCATAACTTTCATGATATAGAAGATTATACCTTAGTATTGTTGATGCAGTAATTATTGGTCTTATCAACATATCTACAACCTTGTTATGAATACCTTCTTATACTTTATTACCAAATGAAATTGTTGTAGAAAACCCATCCATTTGAAATGTCATGACTATTGTAGCTTGGTATGTGACTTCAAATAATTTAATTCTGGATGTTCTATATGAATAATTGTCTTATTTCCCATTTAGTAATGCTTCCATTTCTTTACACTTTGTACCAACGCATATAGTATGTGTTATCATATGTTGGATATTTAATAACAACTTGAGTTAAAGTATCAGAATGATAACATATATATTTACATCATTGCATCAAGACTACGCCCATGGAATATATGATTGCATCGGTTTGAATATCAAATGGCTATGGTAAATTTGGCAATGCCCAAACTAGTGTGGTGCTTATCTTTTCCTTCAATCTTTTGAAGGATTTTTGTTTCTTTCTTCCCCATTGAAAGACTTGTTTAACACTTGTTAATGCATGTAGAAGAAATTCTATGTTTGAAATATTAGCAATGAATTTCCTCCAGTACTTTACTGCTCCTAAGAAGTTCTTGAATTTTGTGATAGTAATTGGCTTGGGCCATTTTACAATGACTTCTAGTTTTGCAGGGTCTAATTTTCGCTGACCATTCCATACAATGTAACCCAAATATACTAGAGAAGTTTTTCCAAATTCACATTTAGACATTTTTACATATAGCTTCTCCTCATTCAAGAGTTCAAAGACTGTCTTGAAATGCTTTATATGATCTTCCCATCTTCGACTAAAGATCAATATATCATCTAAATAGATTATAAAAAATCATTTATGTAGGGTTTGAATACATCATTCATTACCCTCATAAATGTTGTTGGTTCATTGCATAACCCAAATGGCATAACTAACCATTCGAGCAATCCTTTCTTAGTCTTGAAATTCATTTTTCCATATGTCACCTTCTACAATTATGGTCTGATGTTAACCACTTCTCAAATCCATCTTAGTGAAATAAAAAATATTATTTAATTCATCCAATAAATCATCAATTCTTCGAAGAGGATAACAATTCTTTACCGTAATCTTGTTCATGGCTTGGAATTCGATATACATCCTCCACGTGCCATATTTATTTGGAACTAATAAAATAGGAGAACCACATGGAGAAGAACTTGGCCTGATGATTCATTTATCGAGAAGCTCTTGAACTTGCTTCTTAATTTCTTCATTTTGGATCATTAGTGACCTGTACATTCCAATGTTTGGAAGAGGAGCATCCTTCTACAAATATATTTCATGTTCAACCTCCCTCTTAGGACGAAACCTTGTAGGTTCCTGAAACAACTCATCATGGTTAGATATGAACCAACTCCTCTTTATGATCTAGATCACAATCTAATAAATCATTTGTTAACTCTTCTTCTTTCTATTTTTCTATCACGAGAAAAAAATATTCACTTGCACTCACGAGTCTCTTCATTTTCCCTATGCTCACTAAAGAAAAATTAGTCTTGATACGATGAGATCTGACAGTATATTCAACCCCATGCTTGGAAAGATGATATTTATTCTCTTTGCGGTAGAATATGGCCTTCATGTCAAATAGATATGGAATACACAAGACAATGTCTCAAATGTCAAGAGGCACAACATCTAATTCTAGCTCGTCAAAGAACTTAGTTGTAATTGCAAATCTGATCTTACACTATTTTGTTACTTGCAACTTAGCATCTTCACATACCCATCCTAATGGATAAGGATTTTTTTGAGGTGTTGTATTTAAACCCAAATTCTTAACAAATGATTCATATATTAGGTTAACTTGAGATCCACTGTCAAATAAAGTATCTACGTTGGTATGCTTGACTAGAACTATGACATGAAAAAGATCACTTATTTTCTTTTGATCAATATCATTTTACAATTTGGCGGATTGAACTGAAGAGTTACAATTGATAGTTGATATAACTTTTCTTCATATTTACATGATATAAGAATTGTTTGTGGAATCGGACCCTATATCCTTATGAGTTGATGCAACAATCTTCTTCTTCCCTTTATCCTTGAATTTCTTTGGTTGTAATTCTGGATGCAGATTCCAACACTATGATTCCCCGTGTCTCTTTTTCTTACAATGGGAATGCATGGTATTTCCTCAGCTTTCTTTACTGTAGATGATTTCTTACTCTTCCGTTTACATTCTTGTTTCTTTTCAAATTTGTATTGCTTATTATCTTCTCTCGCATGCTTACCCTTACTAGCATCTATATGTGTTTGTTGTACAAACACCTTATCAATGTTATAAGTGTTACACATCAAAATTCCACGCTTAAGTATCTCACCCTAAGTGTCGCAAGTGTCATCAAGTGTCGTATGCATCTTACTAAGTGTCGCATGCAATTTTCTATGTGTTTCTATGTGTTTTAATCCCTTCAAACCATCAAAGAACATTTGTCATGATACCTAAGTCATATTGGAAGAAGAAATTGATCATTTCAAGGCTAGAAACATACTTTTTACTTGAAAAATAGATCATTTTTGGGGCATTTTTGAAAGATAGCGCCCCTCTGGCCATGTTGGGGGAGTGATACCCCATAGATCAATGCCCCCTTTACCTTATTTAGGGAGCACTAATATAGGATCAATTCTCTATCTCTAACTATAGGGGAGCGTTGATTTTGGTTGGAGGAACATTTGGAGAACCTCGCCTCTTTCTGAAGGCCAACTCTTGGAGATGAGATTGGTTTGGATCAAATTTTATCCTATGTGACTATCTTAGGACTGAATCCTAACCTAAAGGAGACGTATCCTCAACTAATCCCCAAATCTAGTCAGGGTGGTTGTGCCTCCCAAGCCTATAAAAGGAGGCCATTCCAAGGTGAATAAGAGGAAGATTTGGATATCAAAATTATGATCTTGGGAGCATCATGCAAGGGATGGACAAGGGGATCTTGGAGGAATATTGCATCATCATCCATGTTTGTAAGTATTCTCTTTGGGTTCTAATTTTAATAATATACTTGGCATATTTCCTTCTAGATTTTGTATATTTACATATGCTTGTCTACTATAGATGAATTTGTTTAATCTAATGTCATAGAGTCAGAGTTTTTGTGTTTTCTCTTTGTTTTCTGTAGTTTTGTAGATATCAAGATCAAACTGGAGGAGGGAGGACAAACACCGAAAAGAGGTATGATCATATTTTATCATTCTCTATTTTCAATTAGTTAAACAAGTCTCAAAGGGATGCTAGTGTCCATTTGTATCTTTTTGTCTTGGTCTAGGGGTCATTAATCCAAGGGAAGATCCACCTGTTCGCAAGGGGATTATTCCATAACAGAAATTGGAAACTCCACTAGGAAAGGACACTGATTTGTCTTTCCTTGGATCGTTTGAACATTTTCCTTGTTTGATCTTGTTTGATTGATTGTTTCTAATCCTTCCCTCTTCCCTCTACTTCATCAAGTAGTAGTCATAGTTACCAAGTCAGTCGTTGTTGATTTTTTTCTTTTTTATGCTCATTTTCAAGCATCTATAGGGCTAGCGTTCCCCCAGAGTGGATATTAGGGTGTTGGTTAACTGATCAACACTCCCCTTTGTTCTCTTAGGGAGTGTTATAACACTCTGTCTCTTTGTCTTATCGAGCGTTTCTCTCTGGTTTTGGGCAGATCTAGGGGATATTTCTCTATTTTTCTCAACCCTTTGCTGAAGGTCTTTTTCCCAGAGTTTGTACTTTTGCTTGTGACTTTGTTTAGGTTGAGTATATGGCTTCTTATCACTCTTTTCATTGTCTTGTTTGATCTTGCAACCTTTTCCAAATTGCGAGATTGATTCTCCTTGTTTCTTCTTTGTTTCATCTGGGTCTTGCAAACGTTTAGGGTTATCTAATTGATTGAAAAGGTTTCTAAAGGTTTGTTGGTCTTAAGTTAATTTTCAAATATTTCCTTTTTGAATAATTTGAGACTTTATACTTACCACAACCTAGATTTTATTTCTCTTTCTTTTTTCTTGCTTTGTCAAGACATTTGAGTGATTTCTCTTTCTCCCTATCATTTTTTGGATTCTTCTCTGAAGTCTCTTGTATTCCTTGAATGCTTGTCAATTGTCGAGTCCTTGATTGAGTGAGTTATCATAATTTTTTCTTTCAGTTCCCATTAGCCCATGAGTGCATGATTTGTTTGAGATCCTTTTTTATTCATGTCTTTTGTATATGGATTCGACTCTTTCATTTTGATTGAAAGTAGTGAAGCATTAAAGGATTTGCATTTTCTTTCTTTATATATTAGAATCAAACAAAGAATATAGTTGTGTTCTTTATTTTGGGTAGTGTGGTAGATTGCATTTAGAAAAATACATTTAGGAATTGGGTGTTTTTGTTGAAGAAATGTGAACCTCTTCTCCATCGCGTATGTAGGATTCATTGAAGAAAAATATTTGCATCTCATTATTCTGCATTCTTTTGGAGTCAAGTATAAAACATCATAATTTTCACTTTCAAAACCCTAAAATAAATTGCTTATAAAATTGATCAAACACTTTTATATTATCTGGTATAAAACCTACATTAGCTTAAAGTGTAGGGATTTGGAATAGGTTGTGAGGATACCTTTCCAAAGCCATCAGAAAAACATAGAATCTTGTGCTAGGGAGTGGTAAATCCAATTGTTCGTATTAGCATAGCCAGGATCCCCCTCTCACATAGGTGTTAAACATGAGGTCGTGTGCGGGAGAGAATTGAAGATTTCCCCTCTGAAGCTTAACCCACATAAAAAAAAAAGATCGTACATTGGGGGTTCTTCTTGAGAAATGAATGGTTTTGTTTGGTCTTGGAGATTCATGAATTATTGATCCATTCGTGGTTCTCAGTAGTATTATGGACCTCTTGTCTTCAGTTCTCTTGAAGAATTTCAAACTTTTTATCCTTCCCATACATTCTTTCCCAACTGTTGATTGTACATGCTCGGACACTGACTATGAGTTGGTAAACTTAGTGCTCTATATCTATAGGGTTGATACACAAGGTGACGTTGAAGGGGAGTCTTCGTTGTACTTGGGTTAGACGTTGGTCAAACACACTTGGGCTCCTTGGAGGGTACACCCACAGGTAAAACTGTGTGGGAACTTGCACCAAGGTGTAAGTCTGCTAAGCAGATCACCAACGTAACTAATCCACCTGTCCTATCCCAACCCCTTCATATATCGATCTCGCGATGTTGGATTTCATCACTAGCTAGTGATTTCATTATGGGGATGCTTTTTTCATTGTTTTCTTCTTAGATTTGTAGCGTGTGTCATTTTTTTTCCTTAGTGGACCTTAGGTCGAATCAGTGTCAATGGCGTCAATTCCTAGGAGTACCAATGAAGTAAATTTTTTTCCAAGGAACCTTTCACTTTTCCTTCTTTTGGAAACGTTGGTCCTCCATGAATTTCCACACTAAGTCTTTCGAGAGTCACCATCGGATCATCGGTTTGGTTGTTCCCCACTCCGGTGATCTTGAATATTCCTAGTTCTTTGGATATGCTTAATGCTTCATATGTAAGCATACCACCTACACATCAAACTCATGTTGACCTTTCTCCTTATACACCTGTCAAGTCTTCTTCTCTTTCTCCTTCCTTTCCTAGTGAAATCTCTAAAGAGAGTAGCTAGGTTGATAAGAAGAAGAAGAAACAAAAAGAGAAGAAGAAGAAGAATAAGGGAACCAAGCCTCCAACCACATCAACTCATGTTGAATCCAAGAAACCAACTATTGTTAATCATAATGGGAGTGTTGATAAAGTCAATAAGTCTACAATGAAGAATCCTAAACTGAAATTCCCTTGCAGTCTTTGTAAGGGTGACCAATTTATGAGGGATTTCCCTGGTCTCCCCAAGGTCTTACAAATGTGGTATTTCACATCATCAACCCCTGCAGGACATGCTAGTGACACCCCATAAACTAGTGATGTTAAGGTTGGTAAGAAGAAGAGAAATGTCAAATTTCCTTTCATTTTATCCGAAGGTGATCATTACTCTCACCTTTGTCCTTGTATAGACCAGGCTTCTTATATTTTGGAAAAGATCCAACTTCCAAGTGGTGATCCTGAGATCCCTTCCAACCCATCGTTAGTTGATGTACTAGTCACTATGGTTCCATCCCCGATCATTCTGGATGATCAGGTGGTCAATATGGTTTCATCCTCGGTTGAACAACTAACCAAAATGGTCGATCTAGTTTTGTCATCGATCGATCCCACTCCTCTCTTGAAGAGTGCAACCAAAGTGGTCAATCTAGTTCCATCATCGGTCGATCCCACTCCTCATTCAAATATTGAGGATGTCTCTTAGATCTACCTCGTTAATATTGATTCACCCAGACAAGGGGGCACTCTTTCCAACCCAATGGCACCCCCTTCAAGCAATCATATGATTTCTATTAACTGGAATCATTTGACAGAA
Organism: Picea engelmannii; assembly: GCA_009831015.1. NCBI lineage: Eukaryota > Viridiplantae > Streptophyta > Pinopsida > Pinales > Pinaceae > Picea > Picea engelmannii. The sequence goes on along the minus strand of ML801565.1, from coordinate 137,389 downwards.
CCTCATCTTCTTTCTTACATGCCTTTTCAATTCACTGTGCAGATTTATGATAGGAATATTCCTAACACTATAATAGATGAAGGTGCTTATGTTAGCATATTATCCATGAATGTTTGGAAGACTTTTGGCTCCTCGCAGCTTGCGCCTGTGACTCACAATATTTTGACCTTTGAGAGAAGGGTTAGTCAACCTTTAGGAATCCTTCCTCAGTTTCTGGTTACTTTGGGAGGAAAAATGTTCTACGTCGATGTGATGGTATTTCATGACCCCTTGGACTTTAACCTTCTCCTCGGGAAAGACTATGTCTACGTTATGAGATATTTTGTGTCCACTCTCTTTTGAGTGATATGTTTCCCTCACAATGGAAACATAGTAATGATAGACCAACTTTCATTCATTTACCCTCATCTAATGGTCAACCATCCACCTTCCCTGAACGGTCCATACATGCCAGTAATGTCTACCCCACCATAGGTCAATTATGTAACGACCTGTCCCATGCATTCAACCTTGCGCAAGAGAGAATATCTCTCTTCTTCTAACATAGATATAATAGTTGACATGGCCATATAATCGATAGGGATATTAGAGCCAAATCTCCCTACCCTTATCGAGGTTGTCAACATGTATTCCTTTCAGATTGTTTTTCTTCCATCTAGCGAAGATCTCCTGGAATCCATGGTTGACATTTATCCCTTGACATGTATTCTTTCCAGAGCATTGTCCTCTTGGAAGCCATGATAACGCATAAGCTATGAGCATTTTTTTCTTCTCTATTTCAAGCTCGCTAAAAAATGAAACAAAGGTATTGAGCATAGTTTTTATTCTCCGTGGAAAGCTCTTTAAAAAATGAAACAAATGTCTTGAGCATAGTTTTTCTTCTCTGTGGAAATATCGTTAAAAAATGAAACATAGTTCTTGATCATAGTTTTCCTCTTTGTAGAAAGCTTGTTAAAAAATGAAATAGAAGCTACAAAAATAGTTTTCCTCTCTGTAGCAAGCTCGTTAAAAAATGAAAATAAATATGGGGATTGAACCTAGAGCCATGAGCATAGTTCTTTTTATGTGTCAAGCTCATTAAAAAATGAAAAAGTCACCTCTCTTATAAATTCAATTCTATTCAATATTTCTCGTAAATATCGAGTCCAGTCTTTGGCTATATCTCGTAGATGTCGAGTCGAGTCTTTCGCTAGTTCTCATATAAGAACCCTCATTTCATATTCCCTTATCCTTTTTCTCTATCTAGTACAGAAATTGGTGACAACCTCAAAGTCAACGAATGAAATGAAGCTTGGGGACCCCTACCTCAGCAGGGTCTGCTTGACCTCCCGGTCTTTGGATCTTCCTATTTCTCTGAGCCTAAATGGATCTTTAGTTCCCACTAGAACCTTCAATGTATATAAAACCACAGGTCCTTCTAGAATTTATGCCCGCGTGAACAAGCACTAGGCACGAACCCTTACTCCACATGACCACTGACTTAACCCAAATGGTTCTTCAAGTACACGACTTCGCGTTTTGCAATTTCAAGATTTCTATTGAGAGTCACCCCGACTTCTCTGACCCTAGAAACCCCAAAAAGGGATAATGGTCCACTAGATAGTCCCTTATGCATCCATCATATGACCTCCAGTAAAATCTTGGGGCGTCACCTCTGAGAGCGTCGATATTTCGCGACTCATGAGTTCGCGATGCGACTCTTCTCCTTTTCCCAAAAGTTCAAACTCACGACTCCTTGCTACGGATCAATGGTATTGAACCTCCTAAGATTTGATGGTCCAGATTGCGTTGCGATTTCATGTATCAGGGATTCCAGAAACAACTTCCTCCACACTCCCGACTCCCAAAATGTTGATAATTCGAAGCGCCCAATCAACAACTCACACTCCTCGGGATCTGATGGTTGTTATCTCTCATGCGCTTGTGAGTGTTGAAAGAAACTCGGTCTTAACCTCTCTGCTGATCTACTGGATCCAACAGTCAAAGGAAAATTGGTGTTCTCCCTTCGAGAATTTCAACCATTCATTCAGGTTCTCAAAGACTCCTAGCCAAATAACTTGGTGCCTTTCCTCCTGAGCTTGGCTTATGCGAGGTGACTTCGACCCTCATCCTTCCTTTGAAATTTCCAAGTGTTTATCCCTCCTGATCTTGATTCTTGCTGCAAACTTGATGATTCCAAGGGATTCTTACACGCACTCCTTGCAGCCCTCCCGAGAATCTTCGATTTACAAAACACTCCAAATTTGCGCACTCCTTGTGAAATAAATCCTTCAACCACTCACTAGTTTGGGAAAGTCTCAAACATAAACATCACCTACGCACACCTTGCATGACTTAGGGCTATACTTGCACTTCTGTTGGTATGAGGACAACTCTATCTCTCCTGAGATTTTCTGAGGCAAAAATCAGAATCTAATCAACACACTCCTTGCAGACCTTCACTGCACTCCTTGTAGGAATTCTCAGGAAGAGAAACAATTGAAACTCATACTCTCCATCTCACAGACTTCATACATTCAACATGAAATCACACACATAAAGCATTGAAACAAATGCATAATAAAGCATATAAGAAAATTGTAAACATACCATTCGATAGATGCAAACAGTAATCATATCAACACCATAAAATTGATTCAAAGCATTTGTATATTAACTCAAGTGCTTTTGTACATGGGTTCTATAGAAACAACTATCTTCTTATACAACTTCTACAGTCTCTATTATTCTCTGCTCTCTCTTTCTCTTACAATTGAGAGAATATGATACAATACATTTACGAGGGATATTTCTTGAGCTTTCCCTCCTACAACTCTAATCTATCTTATCGAATTAAAATCTCTACAACTACTTTACATTGATTACATTAATTGTCTACAACCGATAGATGAGAGCAATGCTCAAGATCTGCGTTACAATCCCCAAAACATTTAGGAGCACTTATGTATCTCCAAATATCACATTAATGTACCATCCCTTTGAAATTCAAAATATCTTCAAAATGTGTGCTAGTGCATATCCAGCTGTCCTCCACTTTTGTTTGCTGGCGATGCTCCTGCATCATCCTCCTCTGGCTGAAAAATTCATGGACTCCTGTCCATGAGCTCATGCACCGTCTATCCATTTTTCTGGATATCTGCTTCACTTTCACAACTAGCACCCTCGATCGTGTGTCCTTTCCACTTTATCAAATATTCAAAATATGTCTTCCTCTGGATCTTCTTACCAACTCTCTGATCAATGATCTTTTCCATCTGCGACTTTTCAACTACATGCATCTGCTTGACCCACTGGATTTCCTTTTGATTCTTTTTTCCTGTCTCTTCATATTCTCTGTATGGATACAAATCTGCTACGTTGAATATGGGTGACATGCCCACATCATCTGGAAATTCTATATCTTAATCATTTGCTTCAAATTTTCTTAAACTCTTACACAGCCCTATCTTTTTCATCTTCAGCTTATTATACGTTCCCCTTGGGAGCCTTTCCTTTCTTAAATGTGCTAAGACTAAATATTCCACTTTGAATTGAATCTCTCTCCTTTGTTGATCTTCTCTGAACTTGTATTCCTGGTTGGAATTCTACAACTGCTCTTTAATTTTACTATGGAGCTCTTGCATCTCTGCTACAAAATCTTCCGCTCTAGCAATCCTGAATTCATTCTTCTCTAAGTCTCTAAAATCATATACTCCTCTTGGTTGCATTCCATACATTATCCAGAATGGGCTCTATCCTGTACTCCACTTAGGTGAGTCGTTATATGAAAATTCTTCTTGTGAAATAATCTGATCCTAATGACTATGATGTTCAGCTACTAAACTCCTCAATAAGTCTCCCAAAATTCGATTTACTACCTTAGTTTGTCCATCCGTCTCAGGGTGATATGATGAGATAAAAGATAGATTTGTCCCCAGCTTCTTCCATAGTGTCCTCCATAAATGACCAACAAATTTGGTACTCTGTCTGAAACAATACTCTTGGGTAAATCGTGAAGTCGAACAACTTCTTTGAAAAACAGATTTGCAATGTGTGTTGCATCAATGGTTTTCTGACATGGAATAAAATGTTCCATTTTTTAGAATCTGTTGACTACCACGAATATGGAATCACAACCTCTATGTTTCATCGGTATTCCTAACACAAAATCCATGCTTACCACATCCCATGGCCTCTCTGGTACTCAAAATGGTTGATGCAACCCAATATTCTATATTTTCCCCTTTACGTGCTGGAAGATTCTACATTTGTTGACAAACTTCTTGACATCTGTCCTCATCCCTGGACAATAGTACAAACTGTTCAATTGCATAAATGTTTTATCATGGTCAAAATTTCCATCCAATCCCCCACTATGTTTTCCCTCCAAAAGGTTTTCTCTCATAGAACTCTTCGGGATACACAACTCATTTCCTTTGAATAGCAATACATCCTGAATTAAATATTAAATCCATTGGCTTATGTCTCTCATAACACGATTCTCACATACTTCATAAGCGTCCTTTAAATCTAAATCATTTCCTTACATGTCCTTAAGGCTATCAAAACCTAAGGTCTTCACACGAAACTCCTGCAGAATCAAACATTTCCTGCTCAATGCATCAACAACCTTGTTAGCATTTCCAGAAATGTGTTTTATAACAAAAGTAAAATTATGCATAAATTCAACCCATTTTGCATGTTTCTGCTTCATTTTTTCCTTTCTAGTTATAAACTGTAAGGCCTAGTTGTCTCTATACAAAACAAACTCTTTCAAAACTAGGTAGTGCCTCCATTTCTTCAGCGCTTGTATGACTGCATAAAAATATTTATCATACGTGGAATAATTCCTCTTGGAATCGTTCAACTTCTCATTGAAGTATGAAACTAGTCTATTGTCTTGACTTGAGACTGATCCAATCGCAAATCCACTTGCGTCACATCTCACTTGAAATATATTACTGAAATCTGGTGGAACCAGAACTGGTTGTCCAATTGTCTTCTCCTTTAACAAATTGAAACTTTTCTCCACTTCCTCTGTCCAGTGAAAATATTTATGTCTCTTCTTGACTGTGTCCATCATTGGTGCATAAATTCCACTAAAATTCCTAATGAAATTCTTGTAAAAACTAGCTAATCCATGGAAGCTTCCAACTTCAAATATGTTCCTTAGTGATGACCATTCTTTGATTGCTCTTACCTTCTCATGATCCATTTTAACTCATTCGAAGAGATCACAAAACCCAAATAAATGAGTTTTGTCTTCATGAAAGATGACTTCTTTAGATTTATCAACAACTTCTCTTGTTGCAACCTCTTCATCACTAGAGTTAAATGTCTCAAGTGTTCTTCCTCAATCTTACTGAAGATCAGTATATCATCAAGATACACAATTACAAATTTCCCAATGAAATCTTTCAAGACTTCATTCATTAATCTCATAAAAATACTTGGCGCATTTGTCAATCCAAACGATATAAAAATCCATTCATACAATCCTTCATTCATATTGAATGTTCTCTTCCATTCATCACCTTCCCTCATTCTAATCTGATGATATCCTCTTTTCAAATCAATTTTTGAAAAACAATTTGCTCCACTCAATCAATCCATCAAGTCATCCATCCTAGGTAAAGGAAATCTATACTTGATGGTGATTTTTTTTATATCCCTCAAGTCTGTACACATCCTCCATCCACCATCTTTATTTGGACTTAACATTGTTGGCACAACGCATGGACTCGAGATTTCTCTAATCAACCCTTTGTCCATCAAATCCTGGGCTTGTTTCTTAACTTCTTCATTTTCCTGTGGCATCAATCTATACATTTATTTGTTTGGTAAACTCACTCCTGGTATAAGTTCGATGTGATGGATTATACTCCCGATGGGAAGCAATAAACAAGTTAAATCATCCACCACTATATCAATGAAATTATCCAGTAGTTCCTGAATCTCCTCAGGTAGGTCATGTATTGAGGTACTAGTCAAGATGACTCTAGGTTTTCTCACCACAACAAACTACATTTCTTCATCCTTCTTGACTTCATCCAGAAGTTCCTTCCCACTGATGACAAGTATAGTATTGCTTGTTTCTTCTTTCACCTTCTTGTCTTCAATTGGTAACAACATATGAGTCCTACCATTCTTTTCCAAGGTGTATGTGTTCTTGCTTCTGTCATGAATAACATTTGTGTCATATTACCATGGTCTCCCCCAAAAAATATGACATACATCCATGGGAATAAAATAACATAAGATCTCATCTCTGTATCCACCTATCTTAAATTCAACTAAACACTGTTTAGTGAATGTTACCTGATATCCTTTTTAAAACCACAAAACCTTGTATGGGCTAGGATGTGCAACTATTTCCAATTCTGGCTTTTCCACCATTTTTGTGGATACTAGATTATCCGTGCTTCCACTGTCAACTATCACCTTGCATACCCTATCCTTGGTATTGCAAGCAATCCTAAATAAATTGTTCCTCTGGATTGGATACTCCATCTCTTTCTCTGGCTTCAAGAGAATTTTCCTCATCATTAAGAATCTTTCGCCTTCTGCACATTTTGCCTCAACATTTTGCCTTTACACTTCTGAAATGTGAGCTTCGCCTCCTCCATATATTTTTCTATATGGACATTCAAAATATTTGTGTCCTATATTTCCACAGACAAAAAAAATTATTTCACCTCCTTTGCCTCTTCCTCTTCCTCTTGCTTAAGGAAAAGTATTTCTATCGGCATATTTTCCTCCTTGTGAGCTTCCTCCCCTTTCAGGGTGGTTATGAGGTTCCTTCTCTTCATCCTTGGGATTATATACTCTGTCCTAGGCAATTTCTTTGCCTCTTCTCTGAGTTCTACCTTTGCCCCTTTGACCTTGCTTTCGGGCCAATTTCACTTCTTCCTTTGAAGAAATTTGATAAGCATCTTCCGAATTTCTGATTGTCACCATGCTCATCTCATCTTGAATCTCATATCTTGGGCCATTCATGTATATGACGACTTTTTCATCATCACTCTCATGATGACCAACTCTAATGTTTAACCTGTAAAAATTTTTAGTGTATCCTTTTACTGTCATCCCTTTCCATCTCAAATTATTCATTCTTTGAAACAGATTAATTTGGTAATCTTTGGGTATCAATTTGGATTCCATCTTGGTGACAATCCTGTCCCATCTTTTGATTCTTTTTTTGCCTTTGAAATGCATGCCAGCCTGCAGTTCATCCCACCACAGTGTTGTGTTCCCTTTCAGTCTAGTGATTGTGTGCTTTACTTTATTATCTTCTTTGATATCCTCATAGTCGAAGTATTTATCTAGAGCCCTAAACCAATCTAGCAGCTCCTCAACATCTAGGTTTCCTTCATACATCGAGATGTCCATTTTTTATCTGGCCCCTATTCTTGCAACAACTTTGAATAGACGTTCCTTTGCAACATCTTTGACTACAAATTCTTCGTCAGCTCTGACTTCGTTGTCACTTTCAACCTCACTGATATCTCCAGTATCAGGTGTTCACCTTTGTGATGTCTCCATATCATCCAATCGAGCATGAAGTTATTTCATTTCCCATACCATGGACGGATCGGGCATAGGTCTCTCTTGACGTCTCCTTGATGGCATTGTTTCAGTCTAACCACGCAAAATTCAAATCACAACTTGCCTTATGTTCTCTCTTCGCTTACAGAAAACAATGATTGTAGGATTTGATACCACATGACCCAACACCCCTCCCTCAGCAGGGTCTGCTTGACCTTCTGGTCTTTGGATATTCCTATTTCTCTGAGCCTAAATGGATATTTAGTTCCCAGAGGAACCTTCAATGCATATAAAACCATAAGTCCTTCTAGAAGTTACACCCATGTGAACAAGCACTAGGCGCGAACCCCTACTCTGCGTGACCACTTACTTAGCCCAAATGGCTCTTCAAGTATGAGACTTTTCATTTCATGATTTCAGGATTCTTGCTACAAGTCACCCCGACTCCTCCGACCCCCGAAACCCTGAAAAGGGATAATGGTCCACTAGCTCCTCCCTTATGCATCCATCATATGACCTCCAGTGAAGTCCTGGGGCCTCATCTCTGAGCGCGTTGAGATTCTGCGACTCGTGAGTTCATGATGCAACTCTTCTCATTTTCTCTGAAGTACGAACTCACGACTCCTTTCTACAGATCAACGGTCATGAACCTCCTAAGATCTGACAGTCCAAATTGCGTCAGGATTTCAAGTATCGGGGATTCCTGAAACAACTTCCTCCACACTCTTGACTCCTGAAATGTCGATAATTCGGAGAGCCCAATCAGGGGCTCACACTCCTCGGGATATGATGGTTGTTATCTCTCATGAGCTTGCAAGTGTTGAAATACACTCGGTCTTAACCTCTCTACTAATCTACTAGATCCAACAGTCCATGGAAAATCGATGCTCTCCCTCCGAGAATTTCAACCGTTCGTTCAGGTTCTGAAAGACTCATGGCCAAATAACTTGGCATCTTTCCTCCTAATCTTGGTTTCTTTGAGGTGACTTCGACCCTCATCCTTCCTTTAAACTTCCCAGGTCTCTATCCTTCCTGATCTTGCTTCTTGCTGCAAACTCGAGGATTCCAAGGGATTCTTTCACTCACTCCTTACGGCCCTCCCGAGAATCTCTGATTTACCAAACACTCCAACTCTATGCACTCCTTGCGACAAAAATCCTTCAACCACACACTGGGTTGGGAAAGTCTCAGACTTCAACCTGTCCTGCACATGCCTTGCACGACTCTGTGATATACTTTCATTTTTGTTGGTATGAGGACAACTCTATCTCTCCTGAGATTTTCTGAGGTAAAAATTAGAATCTCATCAACACACTCCTTGCGAACCTTCATTGCACTCCTTGCAGGAATTCTCAAGAAGAGAAACAATTGAAACTCATACTCTCCCTCTCAAATATTTCATACATTCAACATGAAATAACACACATAAAGCATTGAAACAAATGCATAATAGATCATATAAGAAAACTGTAAGAATACCATTTTATAGATGCAAACAGTATCCATAACAACACCATGAAATTGAGTCAAAGCATTATTATATTAACTCAATTGCTTTTGTACATGGGCTCTATAGAAACAACTATCTTCTTATACAACTTCTACAGTCTCTATTCTTCTCTTCTCTTACAATTGAGAGAATATGATACAATACATCTATGAGGGAGCTTTGTTGAGTTTCCCCTCCTCCAACTCTAAGATATTTTATTGAATTAAAAGCTCTACAACTAATTACATTGATTACATTAATTGTCTACAACCGACAGATAAGAGAAATGCTCAATATCTATGTTACAATCCCCAAAACATTTAAGAGAACTTATGTCTCTCCAGATATTACATGAATGTGTCATCGCTTTGAAATTCAAAATATCTTCAAAATGTGCGCTAGTGCATATCTAGCTGTCCTCCACTTGCGCTTGCTGGCGATGCTCCTGCATTAGCATGTCTCCCTCCTTTGATTATCATTCTGGAGTTAATATGCTAGCTTTTCAAGATGGGGGAAAAGTACCAACCATCCATGGGTATCCCTCAAAACCTTTGGAAATTACATTGGGAAATTACAAGCATAGTTTAATTTTGTTTCAACCTTGTGTAAAAATGAAACCAATTATGATCTTAGTCTTTGCTCTTTCTCATTCTTGTAAATAAATGAGAATGTGGTCGAGTATACTTTTATCACTTTTTCAGACTCGTAAAGGTTATACGAAAAAGGAACTCCCTAGAGTCTCCTTTAATCTCTTTTCAGGCTCTCTAAACATGAAAAGATTGTTGAGTGATCTTGCTTTTTTTCACACTCATGAAAAGGTTCAAAAGGGAATCTTCCGAGTAATAGTTTATCTCTATTTTCATACTTCGGAGACTAAAATTATGAAAAAGGACAACCCTGGAGTCACCTTTAAGTTCTTTTCAGACTCTCTAAACATGAAAAACCACCAATTTTTCCTTCTATGGAATCACTAAGCTACACATTGAAGGACCCATATGGGAATGAACCCTCACTTCTTCCAGTTCATTAAATAAAGGAAGAGGAACTTACTAAAGGTGAGCTATACTGAGCATCTGTTATCCTCCTCAAGCTAGTTAAAAAAGAAAGGGGTACTCATCTATCTGGGTGGGGGGGAAATTGAAGGAAGTGGGTCAATTTTTTGGGAATCCTTTATGGAAGCTATTGTATCCCTTAAACATGGAACCTGTTTGTGTCTCATCTTACATTTGGGTAATCTTCTTGTCTCTGATTCATACCAATTCCATGTGTCACCATAATTTTTTGTCCATTCGAAGCGTTCTCTTATTTATGTCACATTACATTCTTGGTACTCATCGATTCAATGCTTCCAAGTCAGTTTTCATGACTCATCACATTCCAGGGAAGTTTCACTTTGAACTATCCATCTGCAATTTTCCAGTTTACATTTTCTGTGTTAGTCCATACTCATTCGATTCACCATATTACATCACTTTCCTATGTCGGTTTCGTGTCGATGATGGGGGATACATCAATGCCTTCCTTCAACGAGTATTTTCATGTTGACTTCAACACATCATCTGGGAATTAGACTTAGAAACTAGTTAGTAAATTGGGAACTGCATGCCTCAATGGGAGGCCTCCTCGCTTCCAACAATAGGTTTACATCATCGACCTCTGATCGGATGATTCCACAAATGTTTGACTTCATCTCATGTATTCACATTTGTTGGAATGTACTAGGGTACCTTGGGAGTCATTGACATCATTGGAGATTTCCCTCGCAGTTGTTAATGTTTTACCTCAGTGATCGGTAATAAAGTGGTTTCTACCATGTTCAACATCAAATCATCTATTCGCATGGCTAGATTTGTACCACATCTGCATTGGGATGAAGACCCTGGGTTGAGAGTTCACTCTGTTATCTTCTTTTCCCAGGCTGTAAAGGACATCATTTGAGCATGTTGATATATATATTGTCACATAGATCCATAATGTATTGGACCATGGCTATGTTTTATCTTCTTGTAGCTCCACTATGTATTTTTTGTGGCTACGACCAGTTCATTTCATGGAGGTATGGATCCACATTGTATATGTGGTGGCCATATCCTTAGTCAATATTTTTCATGGATCTGTAGTCTATTGGTCGACGACGGTTCTTTGAGTAATCTCGCATTCCGAGCATAGGTATTCCTTCCTCGAAAATTGAACATATATTAACATTGTTTGACGATTGTTTGCAGCTTCTGCCAGGTTCTCCAACTCCACACCCTTGCATTGAATAATTGTAAATTGTTTCGGACATTAATTTCTCTTCTAACCTCACACTTTAGGGGGGAATCTGTTACACATGAAAATGTCACGCTTAAGTATCTCACCCTAAGTGTCACAAGTGTTGTCAAGTGTCGTATGCATCTTACTAAGTGTCACATTCAATTTTATAGGTGTTTATATGTGTTTTAACCCCTTGAAACCATCAAAAAACATTTGTAATGATCCATAAGTCATATTGGAAGAAGAAACCCATCATTTCAATGGAAGAAACACACTTTTTATTGAAAAATTGACCATTTGTTTATTGAAAAATCAACCATTTTTTGGGCATTTTTGAAAGGTAGCACACCCGTGACCAAGTTAGGGGAGTGATACCCCATATATCAATGCCTACTTTACATTATTTAGGGAGTGTTTATCTAGTATCAACGCTCTGTCTCTAACTATAGGGGAGCGTTGATTTTGGTTGGAGGAAAATTTGGAGAATCCTGCCTCTTTCTGAAGGCCAACTCTTGGATATGACATTGGCTTGGATCAAATCATATCCAATGGCACTATTCTAGGATGAAATCATGACCTAAAGGAAACATATCCTCAACTAATCCCCAATTCTACTCATGGTGGTTGAGCCTCCCAAGCCTATAAAAGGAGGCCATTCCAAGGTGAAGAAGAGGAAGCTTTGGATATCAAAATTATTATATTGGGAGCATCGTGCAACGGATGGATGAGGGGATCTTGGAGGAATGTTTCATCATCATCCATGTTTGTAAGTATTCTCTTTGGGTTCTCATTTTAATAATATACTTGGCATATTTCCTTCTAGTTTGTGTATACTTACATATGCTTGTCTACTATAGATGAATTTGTTTAATATAATGTGGTAGAATAGGAGGTTCCTTGTTTTCTCTTTGATGTCCATGGTTTTGAATATATCAAGCTATGCAAAATATTTTCGAGATGAATCTCAAAGTGGAGCAGTGAGGAAAAACACTAGAAATAGGTACGATCATATTTTCTACTTCTCTCTTTTCAATTAGTTAAACAAGTCTCAAAGGGATGTTAGTTTCCATTTGTATCTTTCTGTGTTGGTATAGGGGTCATTAATCCAAGGGAAGACCCACGTGTCTATAGGGGGATTATTTTGTAACAAGTAGGGTTAAACATTAAAATAGTTTTACGAAGATACGAGTACATGCTTCCAATATACTTAAAAAGATCATGGGTATACAATGGAATCCATAATGATAATGCCTTCTTTTTGAATTCTTATGTGTATGCCTGAATATTTTGGCCTTTACCTTGTCTTATATGTTTCCATTCTATCATTTCGATTTTCATATGTTCCAGTGGATATAATCGTTTTCTTATAGCCCTAGTAAACTTATCCCAAGAAGAAATGACTTTACCCTTTTCAACAAGATCAACTTGCATCTCACTCTCCCAACATATTAAGGCTATGCCACTTAGTCGAAGAGTATCTAACTGTATCCTTGCATCATCATCCACAATATTTTGAACCCTGCAATATACCTCTATTTGGTTGATCCAGTTGTCTAATTTCTCGACATTCAATTCTCCATCATAGGTCGGAAATTTGAATATGACATCCAACTTTAATAAAGGAATATTATGATCATAATTCTTAGAGGCCTTCTTTTGATGAGAAGAATGTTTTCTTTATTCAAAATAAGATGATGATGATGAGGATGGTGAAGGGGGATTTGGAGGTCCACCACCTTCACATCTTCCTTCTCCTTTTACTGAAGATTTTCCACTTATGGGATTTTGAATTCTTCGTGAAAATCATCTCTTATCTCTCTCATCTAGCGAAGTGTATCCATAATTTCTTCTAGACTCATGGGAGGATCTTCTCATTACTTTCCTTTGGAATCCATCTTATGATTACAAATTCTTCTTTCAATCTCAGACTTATAACTTGTAAGCTCTCCTTTACCAAGTTTGAGTTTGTCTCTTGTAAGAATTCACTTGCAAACACTTTTCAAACCTCACTCTGATACCAACCTGATCTAAAAAATCCTTAGATGATGATTATTTCAAATATGCATAAATATATACTTGATATTAAAAATATCAATGACTCCATATTGAATTTATCCTCAAAAAAAGTTCATATAAACCTCGATGTGCTTGGTCCACTTCCTATGTTGATGATAAAGAAATTGTTGATTTCTTCTTACCTAACCAAGAGATAGGTCTTCATCCAAAGTAGAGGACATAACCTGAAGTTGACTTGCGATCAGTTCTATCTCCTGCCCAATCTAAGTTTTTGTAACCAACAAGATCCAAGGAATATCCTGTTGCATAATGTATACCAAAACTGGTAGTCCCCTTGACATATCTAAGAATCATTTTTTATGACTTACAATGAAGCTCATGAGGCTATTTCATGTACCTAGAAACTGATCCAACTGCATAAGAGATATATATTCAAGAGTGTGTAAGTTACAAAATATTTTGCACCAACTATCAATATCTAGTACGATCAACCAAAGGTGATGCACAAACATCCTCTAGTCTAACCCTTGACAGAAAGGGTGTTGGATATGGCATGTAATATATCATGTGAAACATATCAAGTAGATATATGACATACTTGGACTAAGAAACATTTATTCCTAAATCATTCTGGTTGATTTCAAGATCCATAAAGTAATGTAGCAGTCCCATATATGTCATAGAAAACCTGTGATGCAAAGCGGTCTTCACTACAAAAATGGAGGAGGTTGAGCGCCTTGTGATGATGAAATCATCTACATATTGAAATATCAGTAGAATAGAATCTATATTCCTCATCATATTCACATTAGGATCTGATATACATATAATACAACCTATAGATGTAAGATAAGAGTCCATTTTAGCATACCATTACTGAGGTGTTTTCTTAAGTCCATACAATGACTTCCTCAACCTGAAAACTGAAGATGGATCATGAAAATATCCCTATGGATGCTTCATATATATATCCACATTAATATATCCATGTAATAATGCATTCTTCACATCCATATGGTGTACCTCCCACTTTCTAGTTGTTGCAATAGATAGAGCTAACTGAATGGAATCAATCTTGGCAACCAGTGCAAAAGTTTCCTCATATTCAATGCCTTATGCCTATGAGAAACCTTTAGCCACTAACCGAGCCTTATCATTTTTAGTGTATCCATCAACATCCCTCTTTGTCTTGAAAACACACTTACATCTAACAAGCTTCGTGTTGGAAGGTAGAGGAACCAACTCCCATGTGTTGTTCTCTATTAGGGAATTGTACTCCTCTTTCATAACTTCCACCCAATGAGGGTTTACCTTATACTCTGCATAATATTGAGGATTTGATCCAAGTAACATATAAAAATAAATAGGAATCAATGGTTCCATGATAGTAAAATATTGCAGAGGCTCCAAAAACTGAGATCTGGTTCTTCGTGGATTGGTAGGATCGCCCACTAGATCACCTACTTCCTGAAGAGTTTTTTGTGCCCATCACAGTTGATGCTATAGACCTGAAAATTGTTGTTTCTGATCAGAAATATCATATATATCATATTCATAGATTTGATTAGAAATCTGATCAGAAGAGGTCTCACAAATTTCTTTAACTAGTGGCAGTGGAGATGGAGGTGTGGACTACTCCGGAAGTACCTGTGAAGGCCCCTCTTCAAACTTAACACTTATTTGAATGAATAATGTATATAAAGTAATATATAATAACCTATATCCCTTCACTTCCTGTGGATATCCAATATAAATACACTCCTTTCTCTGAGCTTCCATATCTTTCCTTCTATCAGAAGGGATCCTAGCCCATGCACTAGAAACGAAAATTATGAAGTGAGTGACTTACGATTTCTTCCCTCTCCAAGCATAATATGGATTGACTAACTTGATTGATTTACTAGGAACTCTATTATCAATGTAGGCTTCATAGTTGATATATTCAACCCATAACTTTGGAGGTAGTTATCTAGTGTGCAACATACAATTGGCCATCTATTTCAATGCCATGTTCTTTCTCTCTACTACACCATTCTGTTGTGGAAAATCTATATCTAATTCTGAACAAAGATGCTCAACATCCTTATTCACATACCCTTCTCCATTGTGTGTATGAATATTCTTAATCCTCTTCCCTGTTTGGTTCTCAACTAGATACTTGAAATATTTAAGACACTCAAAGACCTCATATTTTAATTTAAGTAGACCCATGTACATCTCAAAAAATCATCAATGAAAGTAAGAACATACTTATCTTTACTGATCGATGGGTGTGGGAAAGGACCTGTAATTTCACTATGAACCACCTATAGAAGTGATGATGCTCTCCATGCTTTACCTATGTTGAACTTATCCTCAGGATGTTTTCCTATTATGCAGCCCTGGAAAACTCTATTTGTGTACTAAATATAGGGTAATCCATCTACCATTCCACCCTTACTAAGATGATCTAAATATTTAAATTCAAATGCCCAAACCTCTCATGCCACAACCTAGACTGTTCATTAGCATGTGTTAGAAGAGATAAATAATCATATTTATGAGTGAAGTGAGAGAAGGTGTAACAACAAGAAAGGTGATTAACCTCACCAACCATGATTTTTGAACCATCTCACAAGTTGGAAATAATAACTGAGTCTGGAGTGAACTCCACTTTATTCCCTGAACCTAAATGAGTGATTTGATAGATGGAGAGAATATTCAGTGAAAGATCTGAAACATGAAGTACATCATGAAAGCATCCATGGTATAGATCAACTCTAACCCTACCTCACACCTCTGAGGACAATCATCTCCCATGAATATCGGTGGTCCGGAATAAGTCTCCGAGTATTATAAAAGTCTATCCGATGAGGCCATGTTGTAACATCCCTGACCCTCCAAAGACTGGGTAATGCTACCATGCATAATATACAACTTAAAAGATTGATATGAATTAAATCAAATTAACACATTTAAGATAGAGTTACTGCCATCATACAGACTTAAATAGAATTAACAACAATTCATACATGCAATGGAATACGTGAAAGACATACAAGCATCACAAAACATGCATAAAATACATAATGTAGCAGAACAATGATACTTATATTTTAGCTGGAGTAATCCACTAACTGTATGTAGAACTTCCACAAACCTCCTAGCCTTAGACCACACTGATCATCACTCTTAGCAGTACGTCACCCCCGAGCTGGGACTAAACTCCATCGAGAAAGGGAATTCTAGGCTTGGCAAGGACGACAAGGAAGTTTCACAAAGCAACAGGAAGGATATTTTATCCCATGAGCCACTTACGCCCACAACACACAGACCCTCATTCCCCACACACCTGCTCCACCCCAGGAGGATAAACCTTCACTAATACAATTCCATTGACTAGTACACCTCCCTTACCTTGGGCTTCAACAACAGGCTAGACCAGAAGTCACAGAGTACTGCGACTGCTACGAGGCTCCCTTCCAAGAGAACTCAGTTCCCAGTAGGCTCTCTCACCTGAGAGAGTTTCTCACAGGCATGACAACCTACCTCTTCAACCATTCTTTGAATCAGCTACAACCAGTTACAGATGACAACAACAACAACAACAACAACAACTGGGAAAAATGGGTATGGACACCTAACAAGACAACAACCTAACACTAAGTCACAACATGACTCAGGCGACTACAATTGCGTTAGGATTCACACGAAACAACACAGGACGAACATCCCCATTTCTATTTTCATAGATGCGTGATGGTATGTCGTAGGTCAATACATTTCAAGAAAAATAAAAGGAAAAAACCCAAAAATGGTTCAGGTATGGACTCGGCTTTGCAAGAGTGAATAGGATGGTTTCACAGAAATACACGGGTCAAATTCATGGTTCTGGCTTTCAAAATTCGTAATTATGCCAAGGTCAATGACAGAGGCAAAATGGGTTCCCATGCAGGATGCAAGAATGGTTGAACGAACTCAGGCGAATGATGGAAGAATGACTCGCGAACCCCCCAACACGATATGACACTTTAGCTTTAGCTACATGCGCCTAGGTCGACACTTGTCTTCCTGGAGTTGCATCCACTCCATTTAGCTTACATCCCACTTTCTAGGAACTTAGGATAGCAAAACATATAATGTTCACCTTAGTATTTAGGAAATAATATTAAAATATTATTCCTTTAGAGGTAAGCCCCCTAGCTTATCCCATAGGCCCAATACTTATCCCCGCGTTCCTTACCCTACCTAGTGAAGATTAGTCCCCCATAAATCATTTTTGTGGTCGATCTACATGGAACAATGTTTATATTTTATTAATAATGTTCTGCATAATTACATATACAAAAATCAGGCTCATTGGCCTTGGCATCTGGCTCACCATCCTAATAACACATAATTCTTTCAACTTAAAACCACTTGGCTCACCAACCTAATAACACATAATTATAGTTCATAAGGGGCTCAGCCTTGGGGTATTACAATCCCCTCCCCTTATTTTTTCACTGTCCTCGGTGCAATTTATTTACAAAACAACAACAAGATTTCCAAAATATTCAAAACGATGTGGGTAATCTACCTGTATAGCATCTTCATGTTGCCATGTTGTTTCCTCAGGACCATACCAAGTCCACTGGACTTTTACAAGCCCTATGGCTCGATTCCGAAGTTGCTTTCTTTTTTGGTCTAGTATACGCACCAGATGCACTTTCAAGACGCCTTCTTGCTCCACCTGAATCACATTCCAATCGATTACATGGTTAACATCAGGTATATATTTCTTAAGCAATGAAATATGAAACACATTATTCACAATCATGGATGCAAGAATATTGTAACATCCCGCTCTGGCGCACTGACAAAACTTATTCTTTGAGGACACTTGCTCGCAAGTGAACTGGATTTTTATGATGATGAACCACTTAACCTTGATGATGATGCGTCATGATTTATGACAGGATGTTTTACTATTG
>ML801565.1:71640-110941 GCA_009831015.1 Picea engelmannii | reverse complement strand
CGCAATGATATGTAGAGTTGTTTATATTTTGATCATGTGTCACCTTAGTGAATTAGGTGATGTTGTTAATTTCTTATTTGTTAAAAAGAAAAGAAAAAGAAAAATTTTCCTATTGTACTTCGCTATTCATAGACGTAACGAACAGGTCGTTACAAATATATGCAACTGGTCCAATCCTTTCTAGGATTTCAAATGGTCCATAAAATCTGGCTGCTAACTTTGAACAGTTTCCGAGCTTCAGGGAACTTTTGTTAGCTTTCACTTTCAAGAAAACATGATCACCCACTTTAAACTCCCTGTGGGTCCTGTTCTTATCATCATAACTCTTCTGTCTATCCTGGGAAACTTTCAAATTCTGCTTAATCTTTAGCATTTTTTCTTCCATTTCCTCAAGCAACTCTGGCCCAACCACTGATCTATCAACTGGATTATCCCATCTTACTGGAGTATTTCACTTTCAACCATAAAGTGCTTCAAATGGGCTCATCTTCAATGGTGTTTGATACCCATTGTTGTAGGCAAATTCTACCAAGTGTAGGTATTCTTCCCATTTAGATGGTTTTTGCATCACATACATCCTTTGACTATATTCTATCACTTGGTTTACCCTCTCTGTCTGTCCATCAGAATCAAGATGATAAGCAATGTTGAAGTTCAGATTCGTTCCGAACCCTTTGAATAACCCCTTCCAAAACTTTGAAGTGAAATTCGAGTCTCTATCAGACACAATTGTCTTGGGAATACCGTGAAATCATGTTATTTCCCTCATAAAAATATCAACAACATTAGCTTCTTTGTGAGTAGTCTTTAATGGAATGAAATGGGCAGCTTTTGTAAGCTTGTCCACCACCACCATGATTGAATCATGCTGCTTTTAGGTTCTGGGAAATCCTTTGATGAAATCCATTTTCACTACCTCCCACTTCCACTCAAGAATGGGTAAATTTTGTAGCAACCCTGTTGGGTTCATGTGATCAGCTTTAACCTTCTGGCACTCCATACATCTAGCGATTTAGTCTGCAATTTCTTTCTTCATACCTAGCCAAAAGTAATGGCTCTTGACTGCTGCCACAATTTTATGATATCTAAGGTGCCCAACATAAGTCACATTATGCATTTCATTCAAAATCATAAGTTTCAAGTCCTCTACATTAGGTACATAAATTTGGTTCTTGTACAGAAGTATTCCATCAACCTCTAATTTATAATCTTCCACTTTCTATAGCATCTTTCCATGCTGTAGCTTTTCTACCAAATCCCTGTACTGCAAATCTGCATTTGCAGCTTCCAAAATTATGCCCTTAATATTAGTTTGGTACATGCTAATGGTTGTAACATGTAGTTCATGCACTCTCCTTTTGAGTGCATCAACCACTTTGTTATCCTTTCCTTTGATATGCTTGATATCAAAGTCGTACTCACAAAGGAATTCTAACCATCTACTCTGCCTAGCATTTAAAGTTGGTTGATCAAACACATAATTCATACTATTATGGTCTATCCTCAATTCAAACCTCCTTCCCATGAGGTAATGCCTCCATTTCTTCAAAGCATGAACAATGGCCACCAACTCCAAATAATGAGTGGTACAATTCTTTTCGTTCTCTTTCATCTTCCTAGATGCATAACATATTACAAATCCATTCTAGCTGAGGAATCCTCACAGTCCTTCTTTGCATGCATGTGTACATACTATGAAATCCTCATTTGGATTTGCAATCCTCAGGATTGGAGCACTGGTTAACAACTGTTTCAATCATTGGAAGATCTTCTCACATTCTTCTGTCCACTAAAACTTCTTCTCCTTCCTTTTCAAGGAAGTGATAAGGTGAACTATCCTTGAGAACCCTGCAATGAACCTTCTGTAATAGCCATCTAGACCCATAAAGGATCTAACTTCTATCACATTATTCGGTGTTGACCATTCCCTAATGGCTTCTATCTTCTCAAAATCTACAACTATCCCATCCTTTGAAATGATATGCCCCAAGTAATGGATCTTCTTTTGATAAAATGAGCACTTGCTCAATTTGGCATACAATTGGTGCTCTCTTAGAACTTGCAGCACCATCCTCAAATGTTGTTCATTCTCTTCCTCCGACTTGGAATACACAAGGATTTCATCCAAGAATACTATGACAAACTTGTCTAGATAGTCCCTGAATACACCATCATTAGGCACATAAAAAAAATGGGTGCATTAGACAACCCAAATGGCACCACTGTGAACTCATAATGACCATACCTTATTCTGAAGGTGGTCTTGTTGATGTATTCATACTTTATTCTTACCTGGTGATATCTTGACCTGAGATCTATTTTTTTAAATATCTTGGCATCCTTCAACTGATCAAAGAGATCATCGATCCTTGGTAGATGATACTTGTTCTTTACAGTTACTTTGTTCAACTGTCTGAAATTGATGCACAATCTCAATGTCCCATCCTTCTTATTCACGAATAGGACCAGGGCTCCCCAAGATGACACACTTGGGAATATATACCCATTCTTTAGAATCTCTTCAAGATGCATTTGCAGTTCTTTCAGCTCTGGTGTACTCATTCTGTAAGGAGTTTTTGACACTAGAGCTGCTCCGGGAATCAAGTTTACAGAAAAATCAATATCTCTCTTCCGGGGTATTCCTCGTACCTCCTGGAATACATCCTCAAAATATTTTAATACTTCAGGGCCTTCGATCTTTGACACCTTATCCTTAGGTGTTGCTTCCTCCATGTGGTCTGCAAATAATTGACATCCTTTCCTATAGCACTTCTTCAGTTGCATTGTTGATATTTATCTAACAGTAATTGCCCTAGGAATTCCTTGAACTGTTCTCTGATTGCCTTCCTCATCCAAGCAATTGAATTCCTTGTTACAACAGTCCAAGATGGCATGGTGCTGGTCCAACCAATCCATCCCAATTAGACATTCATAAGAAACTAAAGGCATAATGTTCAATTCATCCTTTGTGCTCAGTCCATTCATGTCCACAAGACAAGACTTAACCAATTCCATAACCTTTCTCTTGGTTCCTGTAGCCAGCTACACTAACCAAGATTTTCTATGTTTGCTTCTTGACAATTGCAAACTTTCCACCACTTTAGGATCTATATAACTATGGCTATCCCCTGAAACAATTAAAATAGTAAATGGTTGGTTCTTAATCATACCTTCCACTTCAATTATGCGTGATTGATATTCTTCTTGCTTGTTGTCTAGGGCTGCGTAGATCCTTGGTACTCTACTGCCCATGTACTTCATTGTTTCTTCCTGTTGAACATTGTTGACAGTTCTCACTTTGTCATTCCTGTGGGGGAAATATTTGTACCTATGATTTCCTTTACATCCCCAACATTCCATAGGTGGTTGTCCTGGAATTTGTCCACCCACTTCAAACTTCCTAGGCTCTCTAAAATCGGGTTGTCCTTGAGGGCCATTCCTGAAAAATGGTGGTTTGTTTCCCTTTTTTCTCTGCTCCCTCTTAAACTTCTTCTTGTCTTCCCAAGCTTTTTGGAAAGTAGGCTTTTCTTTTTGCTGGTCATATAAGAATTTTTCTCTCCTTAAAGTTTCTTCCATAGTCTTTGGGTCATCATACTGGATCTTGCCACTAATGGAATATGGCAGTCCACTCAGATACCTTTGAATTTTGAATGTATCATCCTTGATGAAGGGGACATACTTCAACAATTCCAAAAACCTTCGTTCATATTCATCAATGGTCATGCTACCTAGCTTGAGTTCAAAGAACTCTTTCATGTTTTTGTCGTAGTATCTCTTAGTTAAGTACTTCTTTTCAAAATGTCTCTTGAAATCCCTCCAAGTAACATTCTTCTCTCTGACGTGTTGTAATTTCACAAGATGCTCCCACCATATGGATGCCTTTCCTTTAAGTTGGTAAATGGAAATTCTTCCCTCTACATGAGAAGAATAGTTCTGCAGTTGGAAATATTTCCTCATGCCCAGCTGCCATGTCTCGGCATCTTCATCTTTCTTGTTTTCTCCATCAAAAGTAGTAGGTTTAATATTGTTCATTTCACCCTTCAATTCATCCACTCCAGATCTCCTATGATTTCTGGTAGGAGATGGGATTGAACTATTGTGTGCCTCCTTATTGGAATGTTTTGAGGAGTGACGATGATGTCTTCTAACGCTTCTTGATCTTATTTTCCTCTCAGGGTTCTTGCGACTACTTGTTTTTCTTGAGTCACTCTCCTTGTCCAACTTCTTTTCTATTCTTTCCAGACCCTGCATCAACTTCAAGTTGAATTTTCCTTGTTGATCCCTGGCTTTCATGAGCTTTCTATTATCAACTCGGTGAGCCTAGGCATCTTTCTACAATCATTCAATGATTTTCATCATATGGTATTCCTTTCCCATCTCTCCTCCATGCCCATTGGAGTTCGATTCTTCCATTCCTAAATGGACATCCATTCCTTTTACTTCATTCTCTAAACTAGAACCATTATGTGCCTCCTCCATTTCTCTATACTTAGTGGCAATTCGTTGTAGTCCTAACACTCGTTGAACTCTGCAAATACAACGTGCAATCAACCAGAATTTGTCAAGCCATCATTCCTTAACAAATCCCACAACATTCATAATCCAATATGATTTAAGAAAAATGTTCAGATTTCATTTTCTTTCGGATGTGCAATAATTTTCGGGTACTAGCCCCTTCCTCTCAGTTCCCAGCCCATGCGACCATGGGTCATGACCAAGTGCTAGATCAAAAGGTGCTTACTCAGGACTTTGGGTTTCGAAGTTTTCATAATACATCACAACAGACTCTCGGAGTTATGAATTAATGAACTCATGAAGTAGGGTGGATCAATGGTCCACGTCTATCTAACATTCAATGAATGACACTTACTATGGAACCTCAGGTGTCTGAATTTCGAGATTTCGGGACTTCAGAGCTTCAGAGGATCTCGCATTCGCACATATGAACTGTTAATCTCTAAACATTCCCAATCACCTTTGGTGACGTCCTTACATTACATCACTTAACATTTTCCAATTGCGGAGGCATGCAACGGATGTTTGGAGTAACCCTCTTTTCATCCTGCAATTCTCTTGATGTTGACACGTAACCCGTCGGTGAAACCGCGGTTTGGATTGTGGGACCACCTTGGATAATTAACTTCCGTGCGACTTGGGTCCCTACAATGCCTTTTGTCCATTGATATTGATGTATTGTGATCAACGCCACTGTGGTTCCTCTGACCTTTAAATACGTTATGTGACCTTGGGCCCCACTAACCCTTCTCATACAGGATGCCTCATGGTAGAATACTAGTGGTTGATACGTGGCCCATTCAGATGGGTGACACGTGTCACATTCCAAATGCCATTTCAATCTTCCACGAGTTCGAAACCCACTAACACGTGGAACACATCCTAGGTGTCCATGTTACCTCCAGGTGACATCCTCATGACTCACCACTTCATCTCTTTGGGCTTCGAGAGTTTCAAACTCACAACACTTGCCTCCTCACAAAGTAATTCCACCCGAAGTACATGATCTCTTGACGTGTTTCCTTCGCAATAGATGGTTGTGATCTACTTCGGGACTTTGGGAGTTTGTCACACACCACACTTGAAATCCTTCGAACTCATTTTCCTTTTCTTACCTAGACACAGATCTAATGGTCGAGCTCTTCTCCCCAGATCTATAGTGTATATCCACTTTGGGGCTTCGGATCTTCGAGCTTTGGCCTTTCTATTATTTTTCATCAACTTCACCGAAGTCGCTAATATGAAGGGATTCCAGGTTAAACTTTCTACGCTTTCTCCATATATGATGATCGTAAGTGTTTTTGTTTTCTTTCGAACAGATCCTATGGCTCACACTACTCTGTGGTCCAACACCACTTCTGTCATGGTTTTATGATACACTTCTCCTCCTGAGCTTCTTAACATTGCCAAGGTAACCTTTTGGTACTCAGGAATATTCTGAGGTTCGAAATTGGTTCCTCTAGACACAATTTCTACTTGAACCTTCAATCCAATGACCACTTACCCAGCCCATCCAGGCTCCACGTTGAAACCCTGGGTCAGAACATGAGTTTTGTCCATTTCGACAACAACTCCTCCCGAAACCCTTGCTTCAACTTCCACTAACATGGAACATCCAGGCTCAGTGTTGTAACCATGCTCTGATACCATACTGTAACATCCCCGACCCTCCAAATTCTGAGTAATGCTACCATGCAGAATATACATCTTAAATGATAGATATGCATTAAATCAAATTAACACATTTAAGATAGAGTTACTGCAATCATACAGACTTAAATAGAATTAACAAAAATTCATACATGCAACGAAATACATGAAAGACATACAAGAATCACAAAACATGCATAAAATACATAGTGTAGCACAACAATGATACTTATCTTTTAGCTGGAGTAATCCACCAACTGCGTGCAGACCTTCCATGAACTTCCCAGCCTTAGACCACACTACTCATCACTCTCAATAGTAGGTCACCCCCAAGCTGGGACTAAACTCCACTGGGCAAGGGAATTGTAGGCTTGGCAAGGACAACCACGAAGTTTCACAAAGCAACAGAAAGGATATTTTATCCCAGGAGCCACTTATGCCCACAACACATAGACCCTCATTCCCCACACACCTGCTCCACCCCAGGAGGATACATCTTCACTAATAAAAGTCCATCGGCTAGTACACATCCCTTACCTTGGGCTTCAAAAACAAGTTGGACTATAAGTCTTAGAGTATTGTGGCTACTATGGGGCTCCCTTCCATGAAAAATCACTTCCCAATAGGATCTCTCACCTGGGAGAGCTGCTCACAGGCCTGACAACCCGCCTCTTCAACCAATCTTCGACTTAGCGACAGTCGGTTACGTATGACAGCAACAGGAAAAATAAAAGCAACCGGGAAAAAGGGGTATGGACACCCAACAAGACACGCTAAGTCACAACAAGGCTCAAGTGACTACAATTGTGTTGGGCTTCACAGGAAACAACACAGGATGAACATCCCCATTTCGGGTTTCAGAGATGTGTGATGGTATGTCGTGGGTCAATATAGTTCAGGAAAA
Organism: Picea engelmannii; assembly: GCA_009831015.1. Lineage (NCBI taxonomy): Eukaryota > Viridiplantae > Streptophyta > Pinopsida > Pinales > Pinaceae > Picea > Picea engelmannii. The sequence continues at coordinate 103,872 of ML801565.1, read as the reverse complement.
ACAGAAGTCAACAACCCAAAAATGGTTCAGGTATGGAATCAGCTCTGCAAGAGAGGATAGGTTGGGCTCACAGAAATACACAGGTTAGCTTCATGGTTCTGGCTTTCAGAATGTGTGATTATGCCAAGGTCGATCATAGAGGAAAAATGGGTTCCCATGTAGGATACGAGAATGGTCGAATGAACTCAGGCGAATGATGGTAGAATGACTCGTGAACCCCCCAACACGAGCTAAAGATTTATCTTTAGTTGCATGCACCCATTGCGACACTTGTCTTCCTGGAGCTGCATGTGCTCCATTTAGCTTACGTCCCACTTTCCAAGAACTTAGGATAACAAAACATATAATGTTCACCTTAGTCTTTAGGAAATAATATTAAAATATTATTCCTCTAGAGGTAAGCCCTGTAGATTATCCCCTAGGCCCAATACTTAGCCCCCTATCTTAGCCCCTAGGCCCAATACCTAGTGGAGCTTAGTCCCCCATAACTCTTCTTCGTGTTCGGTCTACATGCATTAGTGTTTATATTTTATTAATAATGTTCTGCATAATTACATATACAAAAATCAGGCTCATTGGCCTTGGCATATGGCTCACCAGTCTAATAACACATAAGTCTTCCAGCTTAAAACCACTTGACTCACCAACCTAATAACACATAATTACAATTCATAAGGGGCTCGGCCTTGGGGTATTACACATGTGATGGGTAGTCCATGAATCAAACACCCAAGCATTAGGAGAAGATGAAATAGAAAGTAATGCATGACCATTACCTCTTTCTGATGATGTATTTTCCTTGCATTATCTGGAATACAATCCTCGAGGTGATCTTTCTCAAGTGTTTGTGCAATGAGATCTATGGTCTCTTTCATGCAATAACTCTCACGATGGAACTCCATGTTACAATAGGAACACTTTTTCTTATCCTTCTTTCCTTTTGATTCCTTGGAATGCAAACTCTCATCTGTGTACTTTTATTTATCTTCCTTCTTGTTCTCTTGGTCCTTCTTACCCTTGTTCTTCTGCTTATTCTTCTTTGAAATTACTTGAGTTGTAAGCGCATGGGGCTTGGAATTATTAAGTGCCTATATTTGGATGAGATTTTATTTCTCATGGATAAGTGACTCCATGAAATCATCTATGGATGACATTTTCCATGTAGACCCCATAGCCAACCTGGTAGTATGAAAAGAAGAAGTGTAGACATAATACTTTGGTCCTAGTTTTGTTAGAATTGAAAATATTAATTGTTCATCTTTTTTATCAATTCCACAAGCCTTAACATGAAAAAGAAAAGTTTTGAACTTACATAAGTAGTCATGTAGGGTCTTGAAATATATTGAATTCAATGCATGTAGATCATTCTCCAGCTGATGACCTATTAGATTGTCTTCATTTCCTAGAAAATCCTTTAACTTTGTCCAAACATCATTAGGAGTCTTGCAAGTATCAACATGAAAGAGGAGATCTAAAGAGATTTTCAAGCACAATAACCCATAGGATTCATCCATTTTGTTGAATTGTTTTTATTTCTCTATGGCTAAAGTAGGCTTGACCTCAATCCCCATGGTGATATTATGCAAACTCTTTCTTCAAAGTAGAATCTATGTCTTGGTATTTCACTCAAAGTAGTTGAACGGTGTTAGGATCACTGAAGGAGATGGTTGATCCATAGTTCTCTATGGGTTGTCCAATATGATATGTAAACCTGCAATAAAAGTGAATACTCCCTCACAATAATGGCTATGATACCATATAGGATTAAACCACAATCCAAGACCTCATTATGAGAAGGAAATACTACACTATCTAATTGCAAAAGAGAGAGAGGAGAGAGAAAAATAGAATCAATCTTCACACATAAGAGACTAAGAAACCAACTCTAATCACAATGTATTAATCCTTGATAATGAGAACAATATATAGGAATCTCCACATGAGGAGTAATTCAAAACTCTACATGAAGTAAATATGCATTACATAATAGAAAAAACTCTTAGAATAAGACTAGAGTCCAAGAATGGAACTAAAGTCCTAACTGGGTGAGAATTTTTTAATTATGGAAAGTCACTGAATAAGTGAAGTGAGTTAGCTCCAAGTATTAAATGGGTAATGCACACTTCCCTAGGAGGCTAATATTCTTACTAAAGTGATCTCTATAGACATGAAATAGGAAATATCTCCTAAAATTAAGGAAATAGGAATTATCTCCTAAAAAAAGGAATTAACATGATGGTAGCTAAAAAATAGGAATTTTACTAATGGTGGTTTATGAGCCCATTGTTTTGCAGACCCATGGTATTTTCCCATGGTATTTCATATATGAATCCACCGAATAAAAATAGACATGCTATAAATAACAATCCTCCTAAATAGTAAGAAAAATGGAAAACTGAGTATGTCACTAAGTATGTAGTTGAGCATGTACCACAACACTATAAACTGTTAGAAGAATCACATTTGAGATTTTGAGGAGGCATAGCTCATTGGGTTGCATGTGATAGACACGACTTCGAGAGATGTTGAAGTAGTTATAATATAAGTGGCACAAAGAGTTTGTGGGTTATTTCAATATATATATATATATATATAATGAGTCTCCCCATGATGAAGTATTGATCTAAACATAAAGATGAACAGTTTTGCATGACTTCTTTAAAAAACACAAGGGTAGAATAAAGAGAATGCCCTTATTTTGAAAAAGGTCTTTAGGACTGCAAGGGTTAAAAGAAGAGCATGTGCATCGAGAGGAAGTTCCTAAAACACTCTTTACTTCTTGAGCATGTAGTAGAGGATCATTGTCTTATTACGCCGAGAGGTGTACACCTATTGGAGTTGGGCACAATTAATGATGTTTTAAACATAAATCTTAATCTTATGGCTAGCAATTGAATATGCTCGCATATTCTTCGTCGTCCTCCAAAATCAATGAATTATATTTAATATTCATATCTTCCTTACATTTCCTTGTTTACTTTTTCAGTTTTACTTAATATGATTAATAATTTACTGCCTTGACCAGATTGCCACATTTTCTCAATTAACAAATATTAATATGTATAGAATACCTCATTATCACATTCGGGTGTATATTAGGGAATAATCATGTGGATAACAAGTGTCATATTTTTCCATGTCTTTATGAATGTGAACCGATGGACTAATAGATGCCACATTTGTCCTGAGTTTCAACTAACGTAGCCATACACAAGCTTGACACATTAGCTAACCCCTTAGGCAGGCGATGCATCTCTCATATTGGGGAAATCATTTCATTTTTGTTTGTATGGGTGTGGTTAACCTAATGTTTGGCACAATCACTATTTAAAAAAAAAAAAAAACCCTAAACAATGCGACTCCATTTCAATATGTTAGATGCAGGAAGTTCATAGACTTTGAGGGGTTATGGATTGGAGGAGTTGGCAAGGAAATCAATGCGCTGCAGGAAATATCTCAACCATTTTTATAACTACTCTCTGTGAAAATGTTTTCTTTTGTTAATTTTATTTTTTGAACTGTTAACTATATGTCGAGTGTAGATTTATATTTGTGAAGGAAAATAGAGATGTTTCAAGGCACCAAGATGATTATTTCCAAGAAAATCAAGCATGACGATGCAGAGAAGTTCTTTGGTAGATCCATCTATTTAATGGTCATCGGGGCCAATGATTACATCAATATTTATTTTGTATCCATCATGGATGATTCCTGGAAATACAATCCCTATGATTTCATTGTTTATCTTGTCTCCACATTGGGCCAACAACCCATCTCAAGTTTTACAGAACCCTAAATTGAAGACTATCGTCATCGATGCTCCTCTTAATATTGATCTTGATATATAAAACAACCAATGGTGAGTTTTACAGAACCCTAAATTGAATAATATCATCATCGATGTTCCTCTTATTATTAATATTGATATATAAAATGGAGTAGACACAACAACATTTAGGCATGGGAATGTTGCTCTTCACAATATTGGGACCTGTGGGATGCATTCTAGTCTAGTGCAACTAGTTCAATATTATAATATTTTGAGTTTGTAATATTGAAGATTACTCTTAGTTTGTAATATTCAATAGTACTCTTAGTAATATTCAATAGTACTCTTAGTAATATTGAATCATATTTTAAGTTTGTAATATTGTAATAGTATTGTTAGTTTGAATATGCCTATCGATGTAGCCAATTGAAAAACGATTAACATAACACATTGTGATTAAATTGTTTTTTTATTTTTGGTGCAGTTAATTTGTTACAGAAGGGGCTATCACATGATCTCCCATCGCGATGATAAGTTTATCTTGAACCCAAATAAAATTAAAAATGCCCCAGAAGCATTGTATTTCTGAAAATGTGTATTGCATGCGTGTGCAAGTCATGTGAACTTAATTTTCTACCTGTATAAATAATACAATTTGAGTAATGCTTACTAACACATTGAACACAAGACAAATGGTATAATACTTCCCCAAATTTGGATTAAAAATTTAAATTTCAAGAAAAGCTTGGACAAAGGAGCGAACTTCAACTTATTAGATTTGAATGTATTTTTTTTGCATCGCCATGTGTCAAAGAGAAACTGCTTATGATTGTCCTATCACAACTGATGTTGTTTTAGATGAGTGTCGTGTGGAAGTACACTTACAAATATTGAACTTCTATACTTACAAATATTGAACTTCATATGCACAATATTCATGTGGTGGATAAATACAACCAACAAAATATTCATGTGGTGGATAAATACAACCAGTAACTTCTTAGTTTTTAATATTTTTAGTTTGTAATATTGAATAGTACTTTAAGTTTGTAATATTGTAATAGTACTCTTAGTTTGAATATGCATCTCCATGTACCCAATTGAAAAATGTTCATATGACCCTTGTTTTTTATGTTTGGTGCAATTAATTTGTTACTCTTTTGGAGCAACGGTTAATTATTTATTTCATGTCATGGTTGATTCCTCAAAATACATTGCTAATGATTTCATTATTTATCTTGTCCAATTATGACATTCAATGCAAACTACTTCCCTCGAGATAAAGTAAAATTAATTTAACCTTTAACCAATAACAACTTTCCCCATTATTTTGTAAAATACTTTAAAATACTTTGTAATGATTTCCGTGTTCCCTTTTTCCGTTTTCATGAAACTATAACATGTGTATGACTTGTTTCATGAAACTATGACACCGTGAAAACACATTAAGAGGTTGAAAAAATAAAAATCTCATAATAATAAAAACCTGAAAAAACCTGAAAAGATAATGAAAATTTAAAGTAGTACAAAATAATCATGAAGGTTAGGGATATGTTATTAGGGTTAGGGTTGTTAGGGTTAATTAATATAGTTATTTTTAATACATAAAATATATTAGCTATTAATATTAGTTAATTATTAATATTACTAGCACAACCACATTATAAAAGTGGTTGATATAGATCTATTTGTTATATCAATTATTTTTTTAATAAATAGACAAGATTAAAATTAAGATTTTAGATTAAGATTAAGGTCATTAAAATTTCAAATTAAAATTTCTTATATGTCCCACTTTCTATCTTTCTTTATATTTCCATCTTCTATATTAAAAAAAATAAAAAATTGAACATACATAAAATTTTAAAATGAAACCCTAATCCTAACCCAACCCTAATCTTACCTATTTATTATATAAATAATTAATATAACCTATCTACATATATCGACCACCCCTATAGTGTGGTTGTACTAGATATATACTATATCTATTATCGAAGATAACCTTATGATCCCATTAAGGAAAGGAATGCTTGAGATATAGAGACTCATAGTCTAAGACCCGGTAATTAAGTCCATATAGTCCAGAAACTTTGACATCTAATGTCGAGTACCCATAATTGATTCCTTACAAACATCTATGGTTCACAATCTTGGGATGTATAAATGTTCAATTTTAAAAAGTCGTACATTTTTGCTCCTAGGGGCAAGCCCGTTTCTCGTGACTCTTACGTAAGTGGCGTCGTTGGGACGTTGCCTTGAACTGTCGCGGCCTGCCCGCCTGCAAGATTCTTCTCATGTCGTTGAAAGACGCGGCCATTGGAAACGGAGGCAGCCAGACTTTCCTTCTTTGGGTTGCGTTGTGTTGGGACGTGGAGACTGAGAAGCTGCATGCACCGCATCTGTTCCTCTATTTCTCCTCTTCGTGTTGTGCTGGTCGCCTTGCTCCCCTGCCCTCCCTCAGCGTTCTTCGTGTTGTGCTGGTCGGCCCCCTCCCCTCAGCGTCCATAAATACAAAGTTAATACCCACCAACTCTTCATACATTCTCAGTTGTATTCCATCCATCAAGGTAACGAAGAAGAAAAGAAAGAAGAGCAATGGGTGTCTTCACGCTTAAATGGGTGAGTTTAGGCGTGGCCCTTCTCCTTCTCCTTCACTGGGGCACCCCCACTGTTGATGCACATGAAGACGGCTTGTATGGACAGGAGGTGCAGCAACAACGACGGTCGTGTGAGCAGCAGAGATTGTCTTCTTGTCGGGAGTACTTGGAACGCCGGAGAGATCAGCCATCGGAAAGGTGCTGCGAGGAATTGCAAAGAATGTCTCCACAATGCCGATGCCAAGCCATACAGCGAACGCTTGAGGACGTCTTCATGGATTCGGATTCTCAGGACAGTGCACCACTTAATCAACGCCGCCGCCAGCGCCGCGGCCAAGGGCGCGGAATGGAAGAAGAGGAGGTGGTGCGGAGAGCCGAAGAGCTTCCGAATACCTGCAACGTCCGCCAGTCCCCCCGCCGCTGCGATCTTCAACGCCACTCTCGTAAGTCACTCCATGAATGTTACCAATTACTCACGTATAGTAATTAATTTGTCTAGATGTAATTACATTTCTTGTTCTTTCATTCATTTATGTTATTCATTATATAGTCTGCCATTGCCATAGATTATATACGTAATTCTTTCTATAAGTTCTTCCATGCTATAGCCAATGATTTTTTTGTTTTGTTTAGCCAATGATTTTTTTGTTTTGTTTTGATTGGTTTGTGTACAGGCTATTCCATAACAGACACTAGCTTTTGAGTGACCAACTACCATGTCTATGTATCTAAATAAACAAGCTGCTGGCACTTCAGTATGTATGTACGGGGTTTTGGCACTTCAGTTTGTATGTACGGGGTTTTGTAGGAGCTTATAAGTATATATAGACTCTACACCATAGACGGGTGTCTGGTATGTAATAAAGGACCGAATGAATGAGCAAATGCAATATAACTAAATTATGCAGCAAAGAGTAAAATTGTCCAACATAGCATGCATACATTTCACGTTGGATTTGGAATTTTTTTTTTTTAACATACCAATTTTGTTAATTTCAAGATTAAGTGGATCATTCAGTGTATTAATTGACCTCAAAACTGCAATACACATATTTACAGCGCCACCTCAAAACTGCAATACACATATTTACAACGCCAGGTACAAACACCATATTTAACATTATTATTCCGTGCAAGGCTAATTGACCTCAAACCTGCAATACACATATTTACAACGCCAGGTACAAACACCATATTTAACATTATTATTCCGTGCAGGGCTAAGACACAGGATATGTTGACAGTGTGCAATTGAATGTCTCATAACATGATTCAGGTTCACGTGAAGGAAAATGCCCACTCGGCATGCTGCATGGAGCCACCGCTTCATGCTCCAACGCCTGCAAAACATAACTTACACCAGGGCCTGTCAAAACTAAACTTAATTTATAGAAGAACCCATTTTACCTGAAGAGAGATATGCCTCTCTATGTAATTCGGGCCATGGTGAAGCTTTTCATTTCTTTTCTCTGGCATCTCCTGCAGTAAGGGAAAATTCAGTTGCAGGAAAAATTCAGTGAAGGATTCGTATGCGGTAAGGGAAAACTCAGTGAAGGATTCATATGCTGAAGCTTTTCATTTATTTTCCCTGGTATCTCCTGCAGCAAAGGAAATTAAAGAAATGAGTGATTCAGAACCTAACTACCTCTATTTTTCCCTTCAATTTCTGAGTATAAAGTTATAATCTTAGCTATGCTTTTGTCTGTCAACTACATGACTTGTCCTTCAATTTCTGAGCATGAAGTTATAAGATTGGTTATGCATTATCATTGTATTGTTAACTATTTCTAGTGCATTTGTCTGTCAATTAGATGACTTACAATCATGCACCCACGCTCGACATCGCTGCTAACCTCATTTTACTTGCGAAACCTTCCCATAGATTTTTCTGAGATTACTTCGTGTTGTTCGTTCATGGCCAAGGCTATAATAACTTCTTTACCAAGCCTGGCATATGCTACGCTGCCTTCGTTTTCAGAATTATAAAGGAGGTTATATTATAATATTTGTATCATAGATAGACTTAAAGTTCCTTCATATTACCTTTGTCAGAGAGGTTGATAATGCTACTTTTTATGCGATTGAACACTTCAGAAAATTCCTCTCAAATCCGTTTTCAACATGCTTAAATTATCACTTCTTATACTTCTTAGATTATCACTTCTTATACTTCTTAGAGTCCAATCCTTGTTTATGATATTTCAGTGCAATGCATTTGGTGCATAGTGAAATTCAAAATGCTTCTCCGAGTCCAATGCTTCTTTACCATATTTCAGCTCAATGCATTTGGTGCATATTGAAATTCGGAGATAGTGTTGGTTACCACCTTAATGTCCATATATTTTAATGTATTCTAATCATAAATAGTGTAGAAATTATGGCAATGGCTTAGTAAAGGATCAGTTCAATTACAATTACATGTTTGAATCTAAAAAATCGTTGCCCAATCTATGTTTGTTACATGCCTAAGTCTAAAAAGTAGTTGCATACCTATAAACAATTTATGTTAGTTGCATACCTACAAACAATTTATGTTTGTTACATGCCTGAATGGAAGTAGTACGGACCATTTCTGCTTTTGGAAAAAAATTCTTTGACTTTCTTCTTCCATAGAAAACACAGGTGTTGTTGGCGATGAGCTATTGGTGTTGTTGAGGTCTCTTGGTTCAGCCCGTGAGGTTGTGCCAGGGCCTTCATTCACAAGAAAAGTCGAGCACTCCGAGGCTTCCTCGGAGAGAATGAAGAAGGAAAAATTTGTGGCCTATGAACTATTGGTGTTGTTTGTTGGAAACCAAAGAAAAACATACACAGATTCAAGGAGACAATATTTTACTTGGTAAAACCCTCCTTCATCACCACATGAGGAAAACATCCACAAGACATTCTTATTCTTCAATAAATCGGACATTACAACCATCAGTAAGGGCTTGAAGCCCCTTGCTAAATATTTGTCTTTCAGGAACACATATTTAAACAATTCTCCCACAGTTACAATGAAACTAATTCATTAATTATACATTCTAACTTAGGTTGCCTTATTTCAACCAAAAGCTGAATAATAGGATCTAGATCCACATCTTGTGGGGATTTGATGTCACCATTTCAATGATCTTCACCTTGAAAACAATTTGCCATGCCTTGTCCAATTTGATTCATCACCTTCAAGAGAAGCAAATCACGACCACAACTTCTCTTCAATACTAATTCCAAAAAACTTGCTCGAATATGGACCACTCCACCTCCATTAGTAACATGTCTTACAAAGTGATACCATGTCCAATCTAGATAAGATGAACTATGTGTCAAATGCACAAGGCTTTGACTACCACAGAAAACAAAACCTACACTTTGTCCAAACTAACCCAATGGTCCCTTTATACTCATAAAAGACATAACCCGAAGTATATATTTTCTTGTCCAAATCCTCCTGCAAAATCTGAATTATCTCAAACAAAAACAAACATTGAAACCACTGTAGGTGATACATGTGCCTCTAAGATACCGAAACACCCAATTTCATTGCTTTACCTGGATTTGTCATGTGACCACTCACAACACCAACTTCTGATACTTGAACATATCAAACCTTTCCATCACATATTTTATACTTCCAACTAGCATACAATACATGAGACGTAACCTTTTCTTCCATATTACAAGGATATACACCTAAAGAAAAAAAAATGGAAAATCAAAGGGATATTTTCCGGTTTCACATTATTCATGCCGAATTTCATGAGTATTTTTTTCCTTATACTACAACCATGATAACCAAAGCTTACCATCTTTCCTGCCTCTATGTACTTCCATGCCCAAGATTTGTTTTGTTGCTCCTTGATCCTTCATCACGAACGTCCTTGCCAACAGTGCCAACCTGCTGATCTTAACCATGCTTTTACTTCAAAAAACATATCGTCAACAATCTAAACACCAAGATAATGAATGTACCATAAACACAATGGTTAAATTCATTTCTTGCAAAACTTGGCTCACCATGAAGGAATCACCCATCTTGTACCAATGCCATGAAGGAATCACCCATCTTGTACCAATGCCTGATGCACATTTCAAGCCATACAATGACTACTTGAGCTTGCAAACAAATTTTTTGTTGTGATCCTGAACAAACCCTTCTAGTTGTTCGATATACATATCTCCTCATACAAATATCCATAAAAAAATTGTCTTAGCATCTAGCTACAATAACTAGTGCCAACCCTACATGAATAGAGAAAATCTTAACAACTGACGAGAATATTTCATGGAAATCAATGCCTTCCAAATACCTTTTATGCTACCAGTCATGCTTTATTCCTTTCATCTTGTACTATGTCTAATTTGAGAAGAAATCCATCAAACACTATCTTTGTTAATGACGATCTATATCCCTTGACATTGTCATTATAACCAACAAAGATCTCCCTGTTTGATCTGGATCCTACTTAGAATATCAATGAGAGCATGAACATGACAATCAAACAATTTCAAAAAACTGAGTAAGCACAAGAGAAGAACTGTTCAATATACCTCTTACAGAATCTTCCAACCTTTTGCAACTAATGGTGACTGATTTGTAATGACCCCATCGTTACGACTACCAGAGAAGCAGAAAGTGAATTTTTGTGTTTTTGTTTGGGAAAACATGACGACAACTATGATTATAGCTAAACAACACATCTGAGAGTGAACACTATGCCTGCAGAACAAGCAACAAACAACTACGACTCTACGCACTATCCTAAGAGCAACTAGTTGGAAGATGCGTAAAACAACAGAGAGAAATGACTACCCGCCCGACACAACACGACAATGCCTACGGGCTAAGGGACAATATCCACAATCCCGACACAATGGTTTCAACAACTAGTATCTAGAACTTCTATGGCACCCAACCCAACACACAAAGGCGATATAACCCAAGCGCTAACAATAACTACCACGAACAAATGCCCGAATCGGGAAGCCCAGACTCCATCCAAGTTATCAATTGCCTCTATCCACTACGGCATGCGATGATCCCCTCATCAGGAATCATGTTGTACCCAGGTGATAGGTGCGACAATAACCCTGGCGCAACACAACCTATCTAGACCAAGGACTCCCGAAAAATCCAACGCGCTAGGAGCCGAGATAACTGTCAAGGAGACTACACCCACGCCCCCAAGCAACTTGTCGACAAGACCCATGAAGACACCTTTCAAATAAAATTCGCAAGCTACTGCCTGACTTTGCCAACAACCCAAACCATTATAGGTTAAGCAAGATGTCGAAAAGTGAAGGAGTGAACTATTATTAGGTTACTATGGTCACAAAAGTTATCATAAGGTGAACTGAGTTAGGCACATAGCCACGTTAACAATGTTGATTAACAATACCCACTGTCCAATAAAATAAGTGATCTACTCATCTACGTTGCTTATAAAATAACTCCTTGTTGTGTGAATTAACATGTCTAATTAATCAAGTTAACAATAAATATAAACGTTGTCCAAATAACCGAGGGAGTCAAATGCATCGCTAGTATGTAATTAACCATATTAACAAGTATAAATTAACAAATAAACAATAATAACAAGTCTAAATAAACAATATGATCAACATATAACAATATTACATTAGCAACAATATTACAATAGCGACAATATTAACAAGATTAGCAACATATAACAAGTTTACAATGTCAACAATATTAACCATATATTACAATACTACACATCAACAATATTAATGAATTTAACAAGACTAAAATAACAATAACCGCAATATGTAATAATCGTCGTTTCAACAGAGTTAGTCAAATGCATAGCTGGCAAGCTATTCGCTGTCACCAGGGGTTACTGTGTTTCCTGAAAAGATGCCAACCATCCATAAATGCACGCTCGTTTTCATACTCGATAAAGGCAAGGTCGTTGTTCATTAAATGTTGTGCAAGGAAATCTCGATGTCAACCTGGAAGGCTATCTATTAAAAGTCACTGCCAAAGATATGCTAACCATCAATAATCATTTAGGAATTTGCAGTGTAGACATCGTTTTAGTGAAGGGATTGTGGCTAATTCCTTTAAAACGATTATTAAATCGTTGAGAAGAAGGATTCAAATTGCATCATTTGACGGTGAATTGTGCTGAGTTTAGATTAAGAGCACGCACACATTAAAACGCCCCCAGTGCACATTAAAAACGCAACAGTCAAAATGCACCCAGACACACAGCAAACCACCGCTAAAGGCACGACCTGGGCGCTACCTAAGAGTTACGTAAATCTCGGAGCAAGCACGACCAAAATCGTTGACTAGATAACTCCAGAAATTGTTGTCTCTACAATACCGCTTCGTTGTCTCAGTTACTAAATCTTTGTGTGATTAATGTCAATCCATGCTCTCTATGGCATTCAGAAATCCTAGCTTCCTCCCTTATAGCTTCTCACCCTTAAGCGGATGTTTTTCAATAATACGATGGGTTTACACAATCGAAAGACCTTCTGGACAAATCATGCCTTGAGCATTTGAAGAAGGTGGTTGATATAGGGTAGTCTGGAGGAAGAATCCCAAAATCAAATGGCACTCGTCAACTACACTCATCTTTTATACTTTGTAGCAACTGCTTCATCAATTTGGTTGGAGTGACATTCCATAGCTTGGGAAATAATTCTCAATAAAAATATCTTGATGTTGAAAAGTGAACTTTGAAAGACTATTAAACAGTTCAATAGAAAAATTCATCTTCTCCTCCATAGGCAAGCGATCAAAGCCATCTCAATGTAAACAATTGAGAAGTTCTTCACCATTGGTGAATCAACACTCTGATATAACTTCCATAATTCCCATACGGGTAAGTGAATTGTCGGCTGGTCTTTCACCCGCCTGTTTATGTGAGTTAACATATCCATTACCTTTTGTTTGGTAGATGGGATAGAAGAAGATAGAGAGGAATTTGTGTAAGGAAGGATCTGGGAAAGGACTGCTTCCAACTTGGAGTTGTCAGTGTGTGACAATCGTTCTAACATGCACTCTAGCGTGGCTTTTCTCTCCTTCTCGTTTGTAATTTCAGACATTTTTTTATGCTCGATTGTCGTCTCCTCTGTGAGATAATGAAATTCCTTTTTCAGGCAATTCTCCGGTGGTATTATAAATTCACAACTCGTTGGGTATTCAAGGACCGGTAAATCTACACAAACCCTGTCTTGTAATCCAGAAATCAACAATATCGTGATAAAAATGAAAATCGCTAATATAAATCAATACAGGGATATAATTCCATCTTTGAATCGGTATCAATAAATTTATCGCATATAATTTCACTGTAGCAAAAATTCGATGGCTATCATTTATATGATATTGCTATCCAGAAATGGTGATGATGTTGCCAATATCGAAAAATTTACTGTCATACCCAGCACCGGAATAAGTCGTTGTTCAACACAGAGCAAACTCAGAAAAATGAAACACAGTCCAAGGTGATCAATGCAGAGCAACAGGATTTAAGTGTAACTGTACAAATTCGGCGAGTGTATAGGAAAATGTAGAGCAAAGGAGGGTAATGACACACAGAGTTAATTACGTTGAAACGCAGTCAAAATGCTGAATTAACATCTAGTTTGTTGTCAATAAAAGATAGGGAAAACACTCTCAACGATGGGTAAATTAGCAGTCAAAAATGTAAAAACCAAGGGTAAAGTTGTAGGGTAAACTCCACCATTAAAGTAATAATTGCATAAGAACATCGCAGTGGAATGTATTGAAACGTGACTCATAGACAAAAATAAAAGTGCTCATTAAAATCGCAGAGAACTAAGATGAATCAATACACCGAGGTTTCAATCGCAAGAAGGTGCAATGATCATTAATCAACGAAGAACAATCAATAGGGGTAGATGACTCGGAAACACATTCTTCGCTTGCCATCCACAAACAAAAAAGCAGGGCATTAGAATCTATAGCTCGCTATGCACCGAAGTGACGATTGTCGATTCAGCTCCTGGCCAACTGCTTAGGCATGGACTAACGAACCAGGGATGAGGATGAAGTAAAAGCACAACTCTTCACAACAAATAAATAAAACCAATAGGACAGATGCATCATTCAACGATTGAACACCAAGGCAATCAATGAAGAAACAAGCTTAAGGCTATGGGGAAATTTTAATTCCTTAATTAAAATGTTAAGTTAACACCCCTTTTTGTACATAGTCAAAGTACAGAATGAAAGCGTAAGGTAAATAATAATCTACCATGCAGATTAAAAGTAAGTGTATCGTAGCCCAAGGTGACATCTCTGAGTCGTTGTCTCGCACGCTCCATGCATCTCCTGCTTGCCAACCTATGAGACTTCACCTGTACCTCCCAGCCAACGCTAGGGGTACACTTTCCCCTTTAGCTCCCCAAGCCAGAAATGGGTCACTCACATTGAACCGGAGATCAGCTAGCTCCCAACTCACCTCGCAAGGCCGAGATACCACTCCTCACCGAGCTGGGTATCCCAACTCCCACAAGCTAAATCAGTCAAGTCTAAAATCCTGCAGCGTAACGTTACGCATCACAACAGAGATCCATCATCCTCCTCTTCCCTGCTTTATATAGAGTTTCCAAGTCATTTACTTTCCCAAATTCTCATTTAATTTATTTTTTAATAATTTAATTCGTAAAAATCCTCCCCATACATGTGTCACCCACCCCCCCTCATTGCACCATAAATTAATTTCATTAATTAACTAATTACTCATGTTTCCCTCGACCACCTAAAAACATTCCTAGAATCGCTCCTAGGTGTCCTCATATTCCCTCACACAAATTAATGACTTACTCCCTTACTAATTTACTAGTTGAGTTTAATTTATAAAGTTCGTAAATGCTAGATACCTTACTAAGTTAGTCTTTTTTCTTTATCCTTATGTTTCCCTTTCTTTTTATGTTTCCCGCTTTTTCCTAGTTTCCTAATTCTTTTAAAATTCTCTCTTTCCCTTTTTAGTTAAAACTCAAATTGTCAGGTGTAGAAGATTACCTTTTTCCCCTTTTTCTTTCTAATTAATAAATTTTTAATTAGCAAATGTAACAAAACAATTATTTCCCCTTTTTCCCTCTTTTTAAATTTTATCCCCCAAAAGATTTTTATAAATTAATTGAATTGCTTACCCCCTTCTTGTCACATGATTAATGATGATTATCATTATTATTTATTTTTTATTTTTCTTTTATTTTTATATAAATATATATATATTTTTATCACAAGTATCACTTAGACCTAGACTTTATTTTCCAAGGCTGGGCGACATTTTATTAGGAAAAATGTTTCAAATCTTTTTCATCACATTATTCGCTCTAAGGCCATATAGGTTTATTCATTTATTATTTAACAACGCGACGTTCCCTTCAGGATGCACTAGGTGCCACTCGCCTCATTTTGTTTCCCTTGCATGACATGTGCTTCAGGATGCACTATGTTCTCCAAGGGTGCCACTTGCCTATTTTTGTTTTTCTTGCGCGACGTGCCCTTCAGGACACACTACGTTATCCAAGGGTGCCACTCGCTTCTTGACTAACTTGGTAGACATAAAAAATCCCTAGAGTCAATACTCTGCCAAGTGATCTTGTGGAAGACTAAGGGCCTCTAAGGAATAAGGCGCCTTCCTTATTGCGTGCCCCTTAGAATCATCATGAGCAACTATCGCAATCTACCCTCATGACATCGTGGGTCTTCTCGAACTAGGTAGTCGATAACCTACAGTTCAAGCCACGGCGGGAGTGCTAGTAGGTTGTGGCGGGGATGCTCTCCACACCTCTCCCTCAACATCTTTGGTAGTCGTGCATGACCCCTCTACTCCACATGTGAGTCCGATCGACAAGCTATCATCATACTGCATCATCAATGAATCATGTCAGAAATACAATCAATCATCATAACATCTAATCAGTTGTGCATATGTCATATCAACGATAATAAAAACCCAATAGTCCACTCCCTGACTTGATCCGGAGTCCAAGGGGTTTCATCGATGCCTTTGCATCCTCGAGGTCCAATATCCTGCACACTCAGGAAAACCGAGTCAATAGCACCTATCTATGTCAATACAACAACATAACATGTCATCAATCCATAGAGCCTCATAATCATAATCAACTACCTAATAGTATAATAATCTGGATCACTTTGAAGCAAGTGTCCTCAAAGAATAAGTTCGCTCAGTTCGCGCAAGAGAAGGATGTTACATACACCCCCCCTCTTGGTCTAAACTTCGTCCCGAAGTTTCACAGTATATAAGTGCCAAAATAATGTGTATCATAGTATCAAAAGTCTATCTATCAAACAAAAATGGAAACTGTTGGCGCATATCATATACGTCCTCCCAGGTCTCCCAATGCAGGCTATAGTTGTCCCACTGGACCTTGACCTGATCTACTATTCGATGCCATATCTGTTGAATGCGACAATCCACGAAGGGGATCAGATCAATCATGAGCACACTGTAAGATACCAGATATAATAAATATGAAGAACATAAATAAAATGCTAGAAATAGTAGAATAATAGTAATATATCCAGCATAATCTCCACAGAAACACAGAAATGATATAAGAACAACAACAGAAATACCACTTTGATTCAAGAAACAATGTTCATAGGCCTCTTCGAGGGGGCAACCTCAAATCGAGCAACGCTTTGTTACAATAATCTCCAAGCTAGAGTTTTCATACCCTTGACCCTTATTTATACTAAATATGTCTATCAAGAGATGCATCTAGAGGAAGATCCTTCTATAAGCAGAAGCTTCTATTAGGTCTTCTTACATCCACCTTATTCTATTTTATTGAAAGGCCTTATTAATATTGACCTTTATTATATCTGAATATATTGATCTACCTATGTGTGGGTTAGGACCCTAACATGTCCACCCCCTTAAAAACCTTGTCCTCAAGTCTTGAGATGTGGAAACTGTTGCAGAATGGTAGTTGGTTCCCAAGTGGCATCTGTTGGAGTCGTATCTTTCCACTGGACTAGCACTTCCTTGATGGTTCTCTAATGTAGGCGACGCTTACGCTGGTCCAAAACTGCTTCTGGATGTAGCCAAATGGATCCTTCTTCAGCTAACCTGGGAAGGTTGGTTTGAATTTGGCACCTAGTTCCAATCACCTTCTTTAAGCATGAAACATGAAAAACAAGATGTAGCTTCGACTAACTGGGCAAAGCTAATTGATATGTGACTTGTCCCACACGCTTGAGAACTGTATAAGGACCATAAAATTTGGGCAATAGCTTCTGACAATGCTTGGCCTTGAGGGAAGTTTGCTTGTATGGTTGCAGTCGCAGAAACACCTAATCCCCTTCTACAAATTGACATTCAGAGAGACCTTGATCTGCTTGTTGTTTCATGTGATTATGTGCCATAACCGAGTTCTCTTTAAGGGTACAAAGAATATCCTCTCAAACTGTAAGTGTTTGGTCAAGCGCCTAGACCTTCGAGGTACCTGGTAAGTATGAGAGAACTAAAGCTGGCTTCTGTCCATATACTGCTTCAAAAGGAGTCATGCGAGTAGTTGTATGGTAGGAAGTGTTGTACCACCATTTGGCTAGGGGTAGCCATTGAACCAACTGATGTTGTTTTTCAGAGGCAAAACACTTGAGATATGTTTCCAAAGACTTGTTGACAACTTTCGTTTGACCATCAGTCTCGGGATGATAAGATGTGTTGAGATGCAATTGGGTGCCATGTAGCTTAAACAGTTCTTGCCAAAAATTGCTTCTGAAAGTTGGGTCATGATCAGAAACAATAGAGTGCGACATGCCGTGAAGCTTGAAGACCTAGTCCATGAAAAGTTGAGCCACTGTGGATGCAGTAAATGGGTGTTGAAGAGCACATAAATGAGAATACTTGGAAAGGCGATCCACAACCACCATTATGATTGATTTATTCCCTGATTTGGGTAATCTAGTAATAAAGTCCATAGAGATATCCTTCCAAATAGAAGGTGGAATTAGAAGCAGTTGTAGTGTGCTCGGAGATTTGACTGTTTCTCCCTTGTTGTGTTGACACACCTCACATTCAGTGACAAAATTATGGATGTCTTGTTTCATACCATCCCATAAAAAAGAACGTTTGACCCTGTCATATGTTTTGGTGAACCCTGAGTGCCCCGCTGTGGGTGTAGCATGAAGCTCAGAAAGTACCGTGGATTTAAGATTTGATTGTTTACTTAAATACAAACGACCTTTGTATCGAAGCTCATCCTGGAGCCAAGAGTACCCTAGGGGAGCCGAAGCCTTGGTCTGCAATTGCTGGATCAGATGCAAACTTTTAGGATCTTGAAGCCATTCCTGGCGCACAACTTGGAGCCAATTGGGTACAATGAAGGAAAGAGAAAAAATGGATCCTTCTTCTTCATATTTTTGGGATAGTGCATCCGCCACTACATTGTCTTTTCCCTTCTTGTAAATGATCTCATAATCATAACCAAAGATCTTGGTCACCCATTTTTGTTGATCCTGGGAGGAAATGCGATGTTCCAGAAAGTACTTGAGGCTTTGATGGTCGGTCTTAATTTGGAAGCGTTTCCCCAAGAGATAAGGGCGCCACAGATCAATGACATGCAGAATAGCCAACATTTCCTTTTCATAAATGGGTTTGCCCAGATTCCTTTCAAACAGTTGCTTGTTGGTGAAGGCCAAAGGTCGACCCTCTTGCATAAGGATAGCGTTGATTCCTTTCCCTGAGGCATCACACTCCAACACAAAGGTCTTTGTGAAATCAGGAAGGGCCAGAATCAGAGTGGTGCACATGGCCATCTTCAAGGTTTGAAAATCTTGAGTAGCAGCTGGAGTCCAAGTGAAAGAGTTCTTTTTTAGGAGAGCAGTGAGAGGTGCTGCAATATTTTTCGTAGTTCTTAACAAACTTGCGATAATACCCTGTTAAGCCTATAAATCCACGCAAGATTTTGAGAGTCTTTGGGTGCGTCCAGTCTTTCATAGCTTCAATCTTTTTCAAATCCACCCTGACGCCATCCTTGCCAACCAGATGACCCAAATATTCTACTTCTGAGGCACCAAAAGCACATTTAGACTGTTTCAGGAAAAGTTTGTGCTAGGAGAGGAGATGGAGAACTTGATCCACATGAGTAAGATGGTTTGTCCAGGTTTTGCTATAAATGGGGATATCATCAAAGAAAACTAAGACAAAATGACGAAGAAAGGGACGAAAGACATGATTCATGAGGCTTTGGAAGGTGGAGGGGGCATTACACAAGCCAAATGGCATGACCAAAAACTCATATTGGCCCTCATGAGTGTGAAAGGCCATCTTGGGGAATGTCTGCCTCTTTCATACATATCTGGTGATAGCCCGAGCGAAGATCAAGTTTAGTAAAGAATTGGGCGCCACTCAATTCATCCAGGAGGTCATCAATGACAGGAATGAGAAATTTGTCTTTAATGGTCAGTTTGTTGAGAGCACGGAAGTCAAGACACATTCTCCAAGTACCTTCTTTCCTCAGGAACATGACTACAGGAGAAGATTAAGGGCTCGTACTAGGGCGAATAACGCCTACATTAAAGAGTTCCTGGACCATTTTCTCAATTTCATTTTTTTGTGAAAAGGGGTGGCGATATGGACAAATATTGGGAGGAAGGCTACCAGGTACAAGGGGAATGGAATGATAATGAACACCGAGGAAGGAGGGAGTCCTTGGGGAGTGGAAAATACCATTTGATGTTTAGAAAGGAGAGCTTGGAGGTCATGCGGCACCGGGGGTGTCTCTGTTGCTTATATGGCATGGAGTTGGGCAATGACACCAGAATGGGAACTAATGACCTTAGGTGAACCAGTAGTGATGCCTTGGAATTTATATTGGTGGCCTTATTGGTCGAATTACATGGTTAATGTCTTAAAATCCATGAGAATGGGACCCAAAGTTCTTATCCAGTCTGCACCCAACAAAATGTCACAACCACCAATGTCGATAGCAAACATATGGGATTTTAGGTGGTAGTCACCGATTTGGAGATGCACATTTTCATAGTGCCCTTCACATTTCATGGAACCACCATTGGCAATCATGATTTGGAAATTGTTGACAACATGGATGTAGCAATGAGTTTCTTGGGCAATGCGGTGATGAATAAAATTATGGGTGCTTCCACTATTAACCAGAATGATGACCTTCTAATGCTTGATGTAACCGATTAACTTGAGGGTTTGGGGAGAAGAAAATCCAATGAGAGCATTGAGGGAAATGATGGGTTCTACCTCAAGAAGGTCTGAGGGAGGGGTTATGTCAGTGATTTCAGGTGACTCAGAGACAAGGGGAGTTTCAACATCCTCTTTTGAAATATCCTCAATGATGGCCATAAAAGGATTTTGTTCCTTACAATTGGGGCCCGAGAAATATTTGTCATCCCAATTATAACAAATGTCTTTGAGTTGGCGTTCAACCATTTCAGCCCCGGTCAATTTTTGGATCTTTAATGGGGCGAAGGGAGTAGTGGGAGTGATGGGTTTAGGGCGAGCAATAAAGAAGGGTTTTTGGTTTTGAGATAATACAACCTGTTGTGCTTCTTTATCTCTTTTAGTAGCCTCCACCCAAATCGAGGGTCGATCCATGAGGACATGGGCCTGAATCTCCTCCTTGAGGCCACTGATAAAACACTCGTGAAAGAAAGCATTAGTCATGCCCTCTGTTCGAAAAGCCAGGCACTCAAAGGCAGCTATGAAGTCTTCTACTGTTCCGGATTGTTTCAACTTTATAAAATGGCCCAAATGGTTGGTGTCCGTGTCAAAGCGTTCATAAAGCTTAGTCACAAATTGGGTCCAAGCAATATACCCTGGACGGGATGTTTTTCTCCATTGCCACCATTGCCAGCGTTCTTGATCTAGATGGAGAACACCATACCATAGATTGGCCAAGTCATATGTGATGCCGTATAAAGAGAAATAATGGTCCATTTGGGTTACCCAACCAGTGGGGTCTGAGCCATCAAATTTGGTCACATCCACCCGTGGAAGGCATAGGTCACGTTGAAAGTGATGGTGCTGAAAGGTATGGGAATGGGAGGAATGTCCACCTTCGGTCTTTGGAGGTGATGTTACCCATGATTTTGGTCATCATGATGATATAATGATGATGGTCTACTCAGGCTCTTCATAAGAACTTTCTCCTGAGAAAAGTTACTTTCTTCTCTTTCCAGAAATCTCATTTTTGAAGAAGGTTCACAGGCTGCTAGTATATTTGGGTGCTAGAATGCCTGATTCTCACATGCTTCCTTAAGATAGGGTGCAAACTTCTCGCACTGTGTTGAACTGCTAGGGTGCAAACTCTTTCTAAAGCATGGAAAAAGATGAATTCTCGACGTTTCTAGAAGGGAATCTTCTAGAAGGATGAGTTGGCATTCGAATGATTATCCTAGTACTGGATTCCCTAATATTTTGGGATTATTCTTATCTAAGTAACTAATTCATTCTCTCTTATATATTGAGGGAATTCTCATGGAAAAGGTTAAGCAAGATTCATTGGATAATTGGTGAAAGAATTGTGTGAAGGACTTAGCTGAACAACAGCTTGGAGACTCTAGCAAGTCTATCAAGAGGATTTGATCTTCTTCATACAAGGATTGAGCAAGTGTGTGTGTCGGAGCCAAGAGCCATCAAAAAGAAGTTTGCAACATCAAGGCTCAGGTTGTAATCTTTACTTTCCATTAATATGATACAGTGGCATGTCCCTTTCTCATAAAGCTATTTCCACTTTATTGTGTAATTCCTTGATCATACACATATGTTGACTGTTGAATATATTGTGCTATCTTCACTTTGGTTGGTTTGTGTTGTCTTGGTATTGACTTCACGAGAGCACTGGAGCGAAGAGGGAGCAACAAAGACCTTAGGAAGCGATAATAAGGTATGTTACTTGTTCATTCCTCCTAGTTAATTCAATGGTCAAAATTTAAGGAAAGAATCATGTCCTATCCTGTTTTGTTCTAAATCCAGGTGGATCTAGGGAGATTAGTTAGTGTCCTCACCTACTAATTAGTCTGATAATAGGTGCTTCAAAGAAATGGTCATCTGTAGGGATCTTCAGTTTGGTGCAGAGGGATGCAAAGACTGCTTCAAGCTGGGTGGCCATTTCTTGTTTGACTTCCTCCATTGAGCACTGCATGGTTGTATTTATGGTTGTATTGATGGATGAATCGATGGAGGCAATAGTAGCACTGAGTTGTTTCACTTCTTTTTGGGTCTCGAGGAAACCAAATTGCAAGGTGTTGAAGCGAGTTTCTATATCTTGGCTACGGGTATGGGCCATGAGGATGGGTGAACTGAAAAGAGACGGGCGGGGTAAAAAAAATTGCCGAAAAATGATATGGATGAATGTGATAAGGGCGGAGAGATGAATCTAATGGAATAGGTCTCAAATAATGGTGAAAAAAATTCTAGACTTTTATTTTTATTTTTTAATTTTAACACCTACGAAGTTATACTCCGGTCTGAAGAATACTGCATTGATGAAATCCCCAAATTCTTAACCCAAAGGAAATGTGTATTTATTTGGCAACCTGAACACAGTTGCACGACAATAGATCTGGTCTGTTTTAATTTGTTTATGTTTCTGTCCCCCAAGGGTTAGGTATTCAAGGGTTCTACAGACAAGGGTTTTCCCTATGCTATAGCTCTCTGATATATGTGCAGGGTCCAACAGTAGTACTCGGCCCAATATCTCAGGGCACTAACTAAGGAAGATAGACCGTACCCTTAGATGTACTACCCGATTACCCAGGTACTAGAGAGTATCTTCGTGAGTGTTGTTCTCGATGACACTATAGTAGTCCAACGGCTGATAGGTTTATCTAAAGAGGGCTTCAGGAAATCTAGTCCAATCCGTACACAGGTGTTGTCTGATGTGCTACCACTCGAAGGGGTACCAACAGGGTTTAAAAGGGTGGCCAACAGATGTGCGCTTAAGAAACACTTGTATTTCCTGTGTGTATGAATCTCTCAACCACGGTTTTATGTGCGTAACGACAGATCTCTGTGGATTAAAGATGTCGGAACACGTCTCTACCCTGAAAACAAAATTCCCACAATTTCTGCTAAGGAAAGTTATCTGATACCACTTGCAAGATACCAGATATAATAAATATGTAGAACAGAAATAAAATGCTAGAAATGGAAGAATAACAGTAATATATCCAGCATAATGTCCACAATAACAGAGAAATGATATAAGAACAACAACATAAATAACACTTTGATTCAATAAGCAATGTTCACAGGCCTCTTCGAGGGGGCAACCTCCAATCGAGTAACGCTTTGTTACAATAATATCCAAGCTATGGTTTTCATACCCTCGACCCTTATTTATACTAAATATGTCTATCAAGAAAAACATCTAGAGGAAGATCCTTCTAGAAGTGAAATATTCTATTAGGTCTTCTTACATCTGCCTTATTCTTTTTTATTGAAAGGCCTTATTAATATTGACCTTTATTACATCTGAATATCTTGATCTACCTATGTGCGGGTTAAGACCCTAACAAGCACCCTCATCCGACACCCGCAAGGTGCTCAAGTCAAACATGTGTAGGATCACTAATAATAATGTCTCAAACAGAGATGTGAAATACATTGTGCATACACCTCAAGAATCAGGCAAGGCTAGTCATTAGGCCACAGACCTCTTTTTTCCACAATATCGTAGGATCCCACGAACCTAGGAGATATTTTAGCCCCTTTTTCCAAACTTGATCGAACTCTTATGCGGTTTCAGCTGCGAAAATACTCGATCACCACATCGTAACTACGGTCGACACGACGTGCTTCGACATAACTTCTCTGTCGATCCTGCTCTTCCTTGATCCTTTGTCTTATAGTTTTCATTCTATCTTCCATTTATTGGATCTCTTCTGGTCCCACCAGGACCCTATCCTCAATCCGATCTCAACTCAGAGGCGTTCGACATGGTCACCCATAAAGGAACTCAAAAGGCGCCATCTTAATGGTGCTTTGGCAACTATTGTTATAAGTGAGTTCTACCAGTGGAAAGAATTCTTCCCAATACTCCTATTGGTCCATCATGTACATGCACAACATGTCTTCGAAGAATTGGTTTGGTCGTTCAGTCTGCCCATCTGTCTCAGGGTGATATGAAGTACTAAAGTTAAGTTGGGTTCCCATGGCCTCCTCGAAACAATTCCAAAATCATCTAGTAAACACTGATCCTTGATCAGATATAATCCTCTTAGGCACACCATGCAACTGCACAATTTCACTGATGAAAACTCTAGCTAGGTCAGGTGCCTGATACGTCATATGCACTGGAATATAATGAGCACTCTTCATCAGAGTTTCAACTACCACAAAAATCGAGTCATGTCTCCTTTCCATCAGTGGAAATCTAATGATAAAATCCATTGAAATAACCTCTCATTTTGATTATGGAATAATGTGTGGCTGTAGAAATCTTGCTAGATGTTAGGTTCAACCTTTACCTGCTGACATTCTAGACATTTGGCCACATAGTTAACTATGTCTGTATTCATTCCCTTCCAGAAGAATAAGGGTTTAAGGTCCGCCCTCATCTTCGTGACTCCTGGGGGAGACATGTACACTGCTCTGTGAGCCTCGTTTAGGATCAAAATCCTCAAATTGTTATTCGGTGGTATGTAAATCTGATTTTTAAACCTCAATAGTCCATCTTCGTCATATGTAAATCCTTCAAATCTTGGTACCATCATTGTGTTTTGTCTGATAAAATCTTTGACCTCCTTGTACCATTCATCACCGCACTGTAAAGTTCAGATCTTTTCACGTAGATTTTTCTGAAGAGGCAACACCAAAAATATGCGTGGTCTCTGACTCAATGCATCTGCCACTCGGTTCATTGTTCCCTTTATGTAAGTATTCTCGAAATCATACTCGTTAAGCAATTCCAACAAACATCGTGGTCACCTGTTTAGGTCTCCTTGCGTAAAGATGTGTTTTAGTCCATAGTGGTCCGTCTTTAGTTCACTTTTTCGTCCAACAAGGTAGTGTCTCCAAAAGTTCAAGGCATATAAAATGGCTAAGAACTCCAAATCATGCATCGCATAGTTCTCATCATGCCTACTAAGTTTCATCGATATATAAGCGATCGCTCGACTGTCTTGCATCAAGACTCCGCCTAAAACTTCCTTGGATGCATTAGTGCATACCAAGAATTCTGTATCCATGTCAGGGACCTTTAGTATCGGTGTTGTTGTCAACAAATCCTTGAGCCTACGAGATGCCTTTGCACATTTCTTGGTCCAAACAAACTTCTTTCTCTTCTTCTGCAATCCTCTGATCAGATTTGCTATCTTCAAAAATCCCTCGACGATTTGTCAATAGTATCCTGCTAAACCCATGAAGCTACGCACTTCTGGGACATTCGTCGGCCCAGGCCATTCCATAATAGCCTTGACCTTTGTTGGATCCACGACGATACCTTCGTCGGAGATGACATTCCCTAAGTAGTGAATCCTTGATTGATAAAACAAACATTTGGACAACTTCCCAAATAATTTATGCTCTTGCAGACACTGTAGTACCAAGCACAAGTGCTCGTCATTCTCCTCCGTAGTCCGAGAGTAAATCAAAATATCATCTATGAATACTTGGATGAACTTGTCCAAGTACTCGCGGAGCACCCCATTCATCAAACTCATAAATACCCCTGGGGAATTTGTCAGTCCTAACTGTAAAACCATAAACTCATAATGCCCAAACCTCATCATAAAGGTGGTATTAGGGACGTCATCCTCCTTGATCTGTAACTAGTTAAACCCTAATCACAAATCATTCTTTGAAAACACCGTCGCACCCTTTATCTGATCAAACAAATCATCAATCCTCGGCAACAGATATTGATTCTTGATTGTTGACTTGTTCAATTGATGATAGTCAATGCAGAGTCTCCATGAACCATCCTTCTTTCATATGAAAATAATAGGCGCACCCCACGGTGACACTCTTGGACGTATAAGTCCCAAGTCTAGCAACTCCTTCAGTTGCATCCTCAACTCCTATAACTACGAGGTTGACATCCGATAAGTCGTTCCAGCTATTGGTTCAGTCCCTGGTTTTAGGTCTATGGTGAACTCCAATTTCCTCTCCAGTGACATCCCAGGTAACTCCTCTGGGAAGACATCCGCAAACTCTCTCACCACCGGAAGTCGCTCTAGACCTTCCGCTACTCCCTTTTCATTTAAATCAAGGATCACATAAATCTTACACCCCTTGCACATGCTCTTCTGTAGTTGGAAGGAAGAGATAAACATTAGGGAAAATCCCTGGTTCTGACCTACAATCACGTGTCTATGTCCCTCATCATCAACCAAGCTCAATCGTTTCATCTTACAGTTGAGTATTACCTCATGCGATTCCAACCAGTCCATACCAATCATAATGTCATAACATTCTAAGATCATGACGTACATGTTGGCCTTGGTGACAACTCTCTCAGGTTAAGGGTATAGCCTATAACCTTTCCTCCAACCTTCTATTTGGATCCCAATGCCATTTCTACAAATCTAAAATCATCCCATTCGACTACCTTTAAGTTAATCCTTTTTAGTGCTGCACCCGAAATGAAACTCTCGGTAGCACCAAGATCTATCAAATACAAAGGGTCTAGTTAGCGAGGGTACCTGATGTCTCGAGCCCAGTGTACTGGTGCTCTACCTGACAGTTATTCACTGCTGTAAGAATCCGATGGGCCTTGCCCAAAAATCCCATCGTAGTGGGTCTGGTTGATCCAGATGCTCCAACACTTTCCTCTAGGTAGTAATGTTGGTAATGTGGCTCCCCACAATCTAACACACTTTCTTTGGTCTAGTATTCCTGGTACCCGAAGTAGAAGATGAATTATAACAATAAGGTCGAACTCAAACTTCTTCACCATAAGTTTCTGGGTAATTTGGTGCGAAGCATACCGAAGCAGCTCCAAAATGGGCCTCGTACTCAGGCACCATGCAACTGCCTTGTCACAAGGAATCAAACTCCTTGAGCTGACTCTCAACGAATTCCTTAGAAATATACCTCTCCTGGAACTGTTCCTCAAACAATTCCCATGACACGTCATCGAAGACCATGTTCAAATGTGGCAGGAGCATCTCTCTCCATAAAAGAGTGCTTCCCTTCGGTTGAAATACCACCATGAAAAACTTCATGCTGGAGGTCATAATCACGAAGCGTGAAGCAGAACGCCTTGCTCTACAACTAGGGTGCAATGTGAACACTTAGGGGTACAGGTTCCTTGGCCTTATATCAGTACCAATGGTGAATCAAGGCCCCTTGAAATTACCTAGAAGGGCCTTGTCAGACCATCATCATCCTTTACGACAAGAAAATCCAGCTCAAGGATTTGTTCTTCCCCTTCAGGGTTCGACTCCGATGGTGCGGGAAATTATGGAGGCATCGCAGCTCCTTCCACGACACCACGTTGCAAACCTCTCTGGAATCCTCTAAATGTGATCACCACATGGACACGTTAAGGTTTTTAATCAACAAAATGGTTAAAACTCACGGGTTTATTGCAGTGGAAAGCCTGGCGATCCACAGTCGCAGGGTTGAACCCACTCTGATACCATATGTAACGACCCCATTGTTACAACTACCAACGAAGAAGAAAGTGCATTTTTTTTTTTGTTTGGGAAAACATGACGAAAACTATGATTATAGCTAAACAACACATCTGGTGGTGACCACTACATCCACATAACAAGAAATAGACAACTACGACTCCACACACTAGCCTAAGATCAACTGGGTGAAACATGTGTAAAACAACAAAGAGAAAGGAATACCCACCCAACACAACATGACAATGCCTATGGGCTAAGGCACAACATCCACAATCCTGACACAATGGTTTCGACAGCCAATAGCTAAAAATTCTATAGCACCCAACCCAATGCACAAAGGTGTTATAACCCAAGCACTAACAATAACTACCATGAATGAACGCCCGCATCGGGAAGCCCAAACTCCCGCCAAGTTATCAATCACCTCTATCAACTAGGGCGTGCGATGATCCCCTCATTAGGAATCATGTCATCCTAGGTGATAGGTGAGACAATAACCCCAGTGCAACACAACCTCTCTAGACCAAGGACTCCAGGAAAAACCAACCCGCTAGGATCTGAGATAACTAACAAGGGGACTACACCCACACCCCCAAGCAACTGGTCGATAAGACACATGAAGACGCCTTTCAAATAAAATTCGCAAGCTACTACCCGACTTCGCCAACAACCCAAACTATTATCAGTTAAAGAAGATATCGAAGAGTGAAGGACTAAATTATTATCAAGTTACTATGGTCAAAAAAGTTATCATAAGGTGAACTGAGTTAGGCACAGAGCCACATCAAGAATTTTGATTAACAATACCCATTGTCCAATAAAATAAGTGATCTATTGTTCTAGGTTTCTTATAAAATAGCGCCTTGTCATCTGAATTAACATGTCTAATTAATGAAATTAACAATACATATAATCGTTGTCTCAATAACCGAGGGAGTCAGATGCGTCGGTGGTGTGTAATTAACCATATTAACAAGTATAAATTAACAAATAAACAATAATAACAAGTCTAAATAAACAATATGATCCACATATAACAATATTACATTAGCAACGATATTACAATAGCGACGATATTAACAAGATTAACAACATATAACAAGTTTACAATGTCAACAATATTAACCATATTAACAAGATTAACCATATATCACAATACTTCACATCAACAATATTAACAAATTTAACAAGACTAAAATAAAAATAACCGCAATATGTAATAATCATCGTTTCAATAGAGTTAGTCAAATGCATAGCTGGCAAGCTATTCATTGTTTCCAGGGGTTACTTTGTTTCTTGAAAAGCTGCCAACCATCCATAAATACACGCTCATTTTCATACCCGATAAAGGCAAGGTGGTTGTTCATTAAATAATGTGCAAGGAAATCTAGCTATCAACCTGGAAGGATATCTATTAAAATTCACTGCCAAAGATATGATAACCATCAATAATCATTTAGGAATTTGCAGTGTAGACATTGTTTAACTCAAGGGATTGTGGATAATCCCTTTAAAACAATTATAAAATCGCTGAGAAGAAGGATTCAAATTACATCATTCGAGGGTGAATTGCGTTGAGTTTAAAATAAGAGCATGCACACATTAAAATGCCCCCAACGCACATTAAAAATGCAATAGTCAAAACGCACCTAGACACATAGCAAACCACCGCTAAAGGCACGGCATGGGCGCTACCTAAGGGTTACCTAAATCTCGGAGCAAGCACGACAAAAATCGTGAACTAGATAACTCCAGAAATCGTTCTCTACAATAACACTTCAATGTCTCAGTTACTAAATCTTCATGTGATTAATGTCAATCCATGATCTCAATGACGTTTAGAAATCCTAGCTTCCTCGCTGATAGCTTCTCACTCTTAACCGGAAGTTTTCTAGTAATACGACGGGTTTGCACAATCGAAAGACCTGTTGGACAAGTCATGCCTTCAACATTTGAAGAAGGTGGTTAATATAGCATAGTCTGGAGGCAGAATCCTAAAAGAAAATGGAACTCTTCAGCTACATTGATCTTTTATACTATGTAGCAACTACTTCATCAATTTGGTTGGAGTGGCATTCCATAGCCTGGGCAATAATTCACAATAAAAATATCTTGATGTTGAACAGGCAACCTTGAAAGACCATTAAACAGTTCAGGAGAAAAAATCATCTTTTCCTCCATAGGCAAGCGATCAAATCCATCTCAATGTAAACAATTGAGAATTTCTTGACCATTTGTGAATCAACACTCTGATATAACTTCCATAATTCCCATATGAGTAAGTGAATTGTCGGCTGGTCTTTCACCTGCCTACTTATGTGAGTTAACATCTCCATTACCTTTTGTCTGGTGGATGGGATATAAGAAGACAGAGAGGAATTTGTGTAAGGAAGGAGCTAGGAGAGGACTGCTTCCAACTTGGAGTCGTCAGTGCGTGCTAATCGTATTAACACCACGCTCCAGCGTGGCATCTCTCTCCTTCTCACTTGCAATTTCAAGCATTTTGTTCTGCTTGACTGATGTCTCCTCTATCAGATAATGAAATTCCTTTTTCAGGAAGATCTCCGGTGTTATGATAAATTCACAATTCGTTGGGTATTCAAGGACCGGTAAATCTACACAAACCCTGTCTTGTAATCCATAAATCAACAATATCATGATAAAAATAAAAATCGCTAACATAAATCAATACAGGGATATAATGACATCTTTGAATTGGTATCAATAAATTTATCACATATAAGTTCACTGTTGCATAAATTCAATGACTATCAGTAATATGATATTGCTATCCAGAAATGGTGATGATGTTGCCAATATTGAAGAATTTACTGTCATACCCAACACAAGAAATAAGTTGTTGTCCAACACCAAGCAAACTCAAAAAAATGAAACGCAGTCCAAGGTGATCAATGCAGAGCAACATGATTTAAGTGTAACTATACAAATTCAACGAGTGTATAGGAAAATGTAGAGCAAAGGAGGGTAATGACATGCATAGTTAATTACACTGAAATGCAGTCAAAATGTTGAGTTAACATCTAGTTCACTGTCAATAAAAGGTAAGGAAAACGCTATCAAAGAAGAGTAAATTAGCAGTCAAAAATGTAAAAACCAAGGGTAAATTCGTAGGGTAAACTCCACCATTAAAGTAATAATTGTAGAATAAAATCACAGTGGACTGTATTGAAATGCGACCTATAGACAAACCGAAACGTGGTCACTAAAATCGCAGAGAACTAAGACGAATCAATACACCGAGGTTTCAATCGCAAGAAGGCACAATGATCATCAGTCAGCCAAGAACAATCAACATTGGTAGATGACTGCGTAACACATCCTTCACTCATCATCCAAGCACAAAAAATCAGGTAATTTGAATCTATAGGTCGCTATGCACTAAAGTGATGACCATCGATTCGGTTCCTGGCTGAATGCTTAGGCATGGACTGACGAACTAGGGATGAGGACGATGTAAAAGCACAACTCTTCACAAAAAATCAATAAAACCAATAGGACAGACGCATCATTCAAGGATCGAACGCCAAGGGAATCAATCAAGCAACGAGCTTAAGGCTATGGGGAAATTTTAAGTCCTTAATTAAAATGCTAAGTTAACACCCCTTTTTTTACACAATGAAAGTACATAATGAAAGCGTAAGGTAAATAATAATATACCATGGATATTAAAAGTAAGTGTACAGTAGCCCAAGGTGACAACTCTGAGTCATCGTCCTGCGCACTCCGTGAAGCTCCTTCTTGCCGACCAATGAGACTTCACTGGTACCTCCTAGCCAACACTAGGGGTACTCTTCTTCCCCCTTAGCCCCCCAAGCAGCAAAGGGGCCACACACACTAAACCAGAGATAAGCTAGCTCCCAGCTTGCCTCGCAATGTCAAGCTACCACTCCTTGCCAAGCTGGGTATCCCAACTCCCACAAGCTAAGTCAGTCAAGTCTAAAATCCTGCAGCATAACATTACACATCATAGTAGAGATCCATCATCCTCCTCCTCCCTCCTTTATATAGAGTTTCTAAGTCATTTATTTTCCCAAATTCCCATTTAATTTATTGTTTAATAATTTAATTCATAAAAATCCTCCCCGTACATGTGTCACCCATCCCCCCTTCATGGATGATTTTAGGGGCTAAATTTCGCTCATGGGCTAATTTTCCATGGTTTTTCCAAAAACGAGATTCGCTATTTTAAAAATGATTCACCCAAATTCTATAAGATAAAATTATTTTACCTTAAAAATCGCCAAAATTTTATAAAAACTATATAAAATCCT